>JAQZBX010089450.1:0-12631 GCA_029593785.1 Cabassous unicinctus
ACCGGGGATTGAACCCAGGACCTCATATGTGTGAAGGAGGTGCTCAACTGCTGAGCTACACCCACTCCCCTTAAATTATACTTTGAATTACAAATTTCCTGATATTTTAGAATAATAATATGAAGACCACTTATAAAAGACAAATATCTAGTATTAGTATTTGATGAAATTTGAATACTTAGAATATTGTCTTTTTAAAATCAGAACACCTATCAATCCAAAGTGCTATTTTATCATTAGCTACTTTTGCCAAATATAAATTGTAAATCTATAAGAACCCTAAAAGGATATCTAATCTACGACATCATTTGTTGAAAGAAGAAACTGGAGCCCGGGGAGATAAATTGAGTTGTGTAATCACGCAATCAGTTGAACAGGGAGGTCTGGAAGCAAAGCCAGGTCTGCTTCTGGTCAAACTGTTGGTACCTTATCCTGTCTTCTAAAATGGGTAATTCAAAATTAATATGGTCAACATTTTCTGGTGGATATTTTCACAAGTGTATCTTTTCATCTTTTCTTATACTCTCTTAAAGAAGAACAGCTTTTATTTTCCTCCTGTTTTTGCTTCTTTATTTAAAAAAACAAAAATTTGAATTATGGGTTGATCAGAATTTTTAAGCAGTATATTTTTTACTCTCTCCTCTTGCACAGGAAGAAACTCTTCTGTTATTCTTGACCCTTCTTTCCCTCATTTATTGTACTCAATCACCTCCTACACTTGTTGATTTGTCTTTTATTTCTCTCAACTTGGTTCACGTTTCCTCTATTTCCAGTGCCACTTTTCTAGTCCAAGCTACCATATCTCCCAGTAAAAGAATTCAATAATCTCCTAAATGATCTTTCTAGATCGCATCTTATCTTCTTCCATCTAATCCACTCATTCGTTACAGAGCCAGATTGATTTCTGCAAAGACAAATGCAATCATTTTACTCCCCTGCTTAAAAATAATTTTCTATCTTGCCACGTGCTTTAAGATGAACAGAATTCTAAAAATGGGCTGTCAGCATGTGCATGGACTGGCCCTTGCCCACATCACTGGCTTCATCTTAGCCCATCTTGGCCACCAAGGACCAACACACTGGCCGGCAGAGGGCACTGCTCCCTTTTCCCTCAGGGCCAAGAGTTTGGCCTTAGCAGTTTCCTCTGTGTGGAATATACATCATATCCCACCCTGACTCTAACCCAGCTGACAATCTGCTTTCATGTTTCAGTTCATTATAACACTTAGCAAGATATTTATTTGGGTTGTTTTTGATTAAACATAATTAAGGTAGACTGTGTCCAGTTTTGCTCAATGTGGACTCTCAAGTCCCTAAGGTTGAGTCTACCAAATACCATGTGCTCTAAATCCCAGTTGAATGGATTCTTGGTGGCAGGTTCCTTAGATATTATTAATTTCAAACCCATTTTACAGAGGAGAGACTGAGGCCCAGTTATAGGAACTGCTTTGTCTATGACTGCAGTGAACTAGAGTCAGGGCTAGGATGAGAAAAGAAATCCACTGTGTATAAATCTACTGTGCTAATGTCAACTATCTTTGTCATAACTAGATAGAATTAAAGTCTCCATCTGCCAGCTGACAACAATTAAACTGATTAAAAAAGAATACCAGGCTTTGGGCTATACTCAGGGAAATTGTACTACTACCACAGAGACACTTGCATTCCTTTTTAAAATCTGAAATCAAAATGTTATTTTAAATACACGTCCTCAGGGAGAAGATCAATCCTGAGAGCGTACAGTAATGCCACATTAGTGAGTCATTGAGACGGTACTATTTTCTGTTAGGCATTTTCCCCTCTAAGTAAAGATCTCCCAAAGTTTCTGAATATCTAAGTATTGAGTAATTATATGTTGAAACTGACATGAATTCCTAATTTATGCTGTGCATTTTATCCAGACAAATTTTAAAAATGAGCAAAGTAAAACTTGACTCACATGACCTATGTCCAGCATATCATGCTAGCTGAGGCATACTCAGGGATGACGACCATTTGTCTAGAACCTTTTTCTTTTCCCACTTTCACAACTTTCCAGAAGTTTGTTTCTATTTCCTTAAACACTGAACACCTTTTTATTGAGCACATGTGACCAACTCTATGCTCACTGTTCTGGGATGGAGGGTATAAGTGAAACACTGGCCCTGGATTAGTTTTCTAATGTTGCCGTAACAAATCACCACAAGACCCGTGCACTGCAGGTTAGGAGTTCCACACTGGTCTCCTTGGGCTAAAATCGAGATGGTACCCGGCTACATTCCTGCTGTAGGCTCTGGGCGTAGAATCCGCCTCAGGGCTCACTCAGTTTCTTAGCAGAACTCAGGCGCCTGTGGTTGTAGGACTGAGGTCCTACTTCCTTGTTGGCTGATGGTTAGAGGGCCCCCCATTCCTAGGCTCATGGGCCCTTCTGCCATCCTAAAAGCCAGCAATGCTGGGTCCAGTCCTGCAAGCTTTGACTCTCTTCTTCCTCATCTGTCTCTTCTTCCATTTCCTCTCTCTGTCTCCATCCATCCAGCTTCTCTGCTTTGAAGGGCTCAAGTGATTAGACTGGGCCCACCTGGATAATCTAGGATCATCCCCCAATTTTAAGGTCTGTAACCCACAAAGTCCCTGTGGCCATGGAATGGAACATATTCACATGATTCAGAGATTTGGGGGGAGGCATTGTTTAGCCTACATTAGATGAGAGGTTAGGGAGAGGCTGCAAATAGTAATGAAAATAAAAATAATAACAACAACAATGCAATAAAAATAACCACATATTTCACAACAACAGCAAACGCCTAATTCTGGAACTACTCCTATCTACACCGGAGGGAAAGTATGTTCATGGTGGGAACAAACTTAATTTCATTAGGATCTTTTATTTAATTTCGTTGTTGATAGTTACTCCATTTACAAGTGAAAAAGGAGACAATGTGAAAATGTCATTTTCTTAGTTTCCTGGATGCTATGACAAATACCACACAAGGGGTTGGCTTAAACAGCAGGAATTTATTGGCTCGCAACTTTTTAGAGTAGGAGAAGTCCAAGACTGAGGCATCAGCAAGGCAGTGCTTTCTCTCCAAAGCTGTAGCGTTCTGTGGCTGGCTGCTGGTGATCCTTGGGTCCTACAGCTTTGCGTGAAGGTCAAGGGGGTTCAAACCTTCAGCAGATCCTTCCTGGATAACTTCACCTCCTATCCTGACTTCCACTGGAATGGCTGACTGGATCCATGTTCAGCCATACCCTCTTTAGCAAAGGGATGCTCGGCTAAGCCCTGACATGGGGCCCTGCTCCTTGGGCACTCCCCAGAAGTGCAGGCAGGTCTGATAGAGCTTCTGGCCCTCGTCTCAGAGCAGCCTCTCTGGATGGGCTGAGAATTTTCAAAATCATCAACTGCTGGTTTCTTTGTGTTTGAGATTTTAATTCTCAGCTTATCCCTTTCCTCTCGCATTTTACCATAAGCTGCAAGAAGGCTGCACCTTCTACACGTAGCTTGGAAATCTGCAAAACTAAATACCTAAGTTCACTGTTTAAAAGTTACCCTCTCTCCAACATCAGAACCCAATTTTCCCAAATTCTCTGCTACTTTATAACAAGGATCGCCTTGCCTCCAGTTTCCAATAACCCATCCATCTTCGCCTTCTAAGTCCACATCAGAGGTACCTTTAACATCCATATTTCTACTGATAGAAAAATCAAGGCGTTTTCTATCAAGTGCCTCATTACTCTCTGACCTCCAAGCATGACACAATTGCAAAGCAGTTTCCACATTTTAGTGTATTTGCAATAGCAGTAACCCCACTTTCTGGTACCAAAAATTGTCTAAATTTCCCAGCTGCTCTGACAAATGCCACACAATAGGTTAGCTTAAACAAGAGGAATTTATTGGCTCATGGTTTTGAGGCTAGAGGTCAGCGAGGCAACGGTTTTGCATTCTGTGCAGCAGGCAATTCGTGGAGTGTTAGCTTTCTATCACATGGTAACGCCCATGATGAAGTCCTCCTCTTTATCCTCTGGGCTCTGTTGATTTCCAGCTTCTTTTTCCTCCATGTGGCTCTCTCTTCGTAATGTCTCCAGTTATAAGATTAAGGACTCATTCACTTGGGCCACCTCTTAACTAAAAATTACATCTCCTAAAGGTCCTATTTACAGTGGGTTCACACCCACGGGAATGGATTACGAACACGCTTGATCACACCCAATTTGGGTTACATAATTCAATCTACCACAGAAATTACTTGTTTACATTTTTAATAAAATAGTTTCAAATTTTGATCAACATTCTGTCAATGCTACATTTCAGCTCAGTATTATCCTCCTCACAATAATAATTGGGGATTCCTTATATATAGTATTTTTTTTTCATGCTTAAAACTTGCATATGTAGGTGGAAAGTGCCCCCAAAATATTTTGAGATGCCAAACATGAAAAATCAGTTTTTAAAATATGAAATTAAATTCTCCACAGTAACAAGAGACAAACATACGATTTGAAAGTTATTAAAACTCATTTGCCTTCTTATGAAATTCACTCTCAATTTTAAGTAACCTACCACAGAACCCTAGTTCCAAGTTGGAATGAAATTTTCTATTTTATAGCCATGATTTTATGGCTGCCAACACATTCAGTAGCTATACAGAAAACTCATTATTGTCTAGAATTTTACCATCTGGAATCATCTATCAATCAGTAATATTATTAGACTCATTTATGCCTGGATGTGTGCAATATGGCCCTTGGTTAAAATATTCCCACAGGGCAAGAAAAAGAAAGTATCATTTTTATTTCTTAATTATAAGTCATAAATATAAAAAGTCTAATTAGAAAAGAAGATAGCATTCTTTTTATTTTTATTAATGTATGTCAAAATTTTCTTAGAAATTTCTTCAGTAATGTTCCTCAGAATCAAAGTTGTGTGGCTCTTTGGCACTCATTTTCTTAATTCCCTTTTCTAACACTAAATATTAGCAAATATATTTTATTAAGCCGAGGGCAATTTTTAAGTAAGTTTATTTTCTAATTATTTGAAATCTTTACAGCATTCAACATATATTGGAAGGATATTTTCACATGCAGCCTCTGAGTTTTCAAGTTTATAGATGCTATTTGGGAGGATGGTAAGCTTTTTTGATAGAGTTAAAATACCTAACTATATTGTGCAATTAGGATTACTAAAGTAAAAAGGGTATTGTTTTGAGGTAATAATTAATATGAAACACTTCTCAATCTGATTAGGGAATATTTTGAGCCTGTGAATAAAGTGTATTGAGAAAACTATGAAAGAAAGTTTTAATATCAAAACTTGCCTTAATATTTTCACAAAAAAGAAAATTTTAAAGACCTCAGATCTATAGGAGTAGTAAAGAAACCCTTATCAAAGGTATCTGCATAAAGGAGAGCACCCGAGCTGAATGCCTTCGAGAAACGTGAAGCCAGGTGGAGGTGGGTCAACACCTGATTCAGTCACTACTGCTCAGCTGTAGCGTCACCCTGGCTAAGTATGTCTGCAAACCTGAGACTCGATGTCCTCATCTCTTAATTTGGGATGATAAAGTCTCTTTAAGTTTGATATGTGGATTTGACCTACGGCTGGTCTTGAATCACTCAATGAAAGGCAGATTTTAAATCTATTTTTGATGATGAATAAGGTAAGAAAGTTGGTTTCTTAAAATACTCCATCCCCATACAATGCTGGAATGTAAAACATTTAGTAAACATGTGTGGGTCAACATTCTCCTAGGACTGACTGACGATTGAGAAATACCCCAACCATCCTAGAAGTTTGTGATAGAAGCATCAAGTTCTGCCTTTAGAAAAGGCTGATGCTTTTTAGTCTCAAATAACCGGAAATTAACTCAAAATCCAAGTAGCTTATGGTTGTTTCTGGAATAGTTGGTTTCCTGATGTCTTGCTGTCCTCATGAGCCCTGGGCAACCCAGCACAAGGATCTCTTGTGTTCTTGGATAAAGAATCCTGTGGGATTACTTCCTCATCCAGTTTTTATGACTCTGCTGAAAGAAAGTTAAATTTTACACTGAATCCTCCTCTCTCATCCATACCAAGGGAAACCAAAGATTCATTTACAAGTCTTTATTTTATTTACTTCTGGGTTACTGCACTGTCAGTAAATTGCTTTTTTTGTAAAAATTGCAGTCATCCTTAGCATATCACTCTCATTACTGACATGATATATATAAGGAATTAATACAAAATATAAATTTGGAAATTAATCAAGTATAGTGGATCAAGAGCCAAATGACATGTAATGAAGAGGAACAAAAGAAAAGAGCTAAAATGGTATGTGTAGACATAACGCCACCCTGGAAAGCTGCAGTAGTTCTCCCATTATTCTCAATATTGTCTGGAATTTCATTATTTTTCCGATTTGGGGATACATAATTAAAGTAAGGAAGAAATGAATCTGAGGAAAACCAGAAATATTAAATTAGATCAAATAAAAGAACTTGAATGAAATCAAGGTGATATGTAGTAGAGAATAGACGAAATAATTTTCTATTAAAATTATTTTAATAGACAAAAGCTATTCAAAGATAGCATTATTTATAATTTCTGAATGCCTATAAATAATAGACTAAGACGGACAGGATTAAAATAAAGTATGTGTTTATTGCATTCAATTAGAAATAAAAGTGTTTAACAGAAGGGTATAAAACACGAACACACACACTCAAGCTGATCATTCTCAGACTTCTGCATTTCCTATTGAAAGGATCAAGGATTACAGATGAGGATTATTTTATGAATGACAGAACAATTAAAAATGGAGTCAGGTATAACTTCAAAGCCAGCTAATGAATGTTAATTAAAAGGACATTTTAGATACCGCTTTACCTTTTCTCAAGTTATCTTCAGCGATGTGTAAGAAAGGACTGCTGGACCATGGCTTGCGCGACGTAGTCACCTGGATGCTTTCTGAAGTGTCATGCCATCCACGATCCTGCCCAAGGGTTTTATGTGTATGTGCTGGGCAGCGGCCATTTTAAGCTTCAATTCCAATTAAAAAGTGTCACTTAATGTTGATTGGCTAAAAACACCACCCTAACGTAGCGGAGAATGAAAGATCCAGGCACAGAGAGCACGGATTCAGGTTGTAGAATTACAGCTTAGAGAGAGGTAGATGGCGGCGGCATTTCTGAATTAGTCAAACAGTCATAGTCAACAGCCAGCACCGAGCGGGGAACAGTGGAGGGAAGCAGCGTTTCCTTGGAATCAGATTTAAATGATCTGGTGGCTTAAATTCATTTTGAGAATTTACAGATGTGATGATCCTACAAAATGGGCACGTGGGCCTCAGACTGTAGGAAGTAAGAACTATCCCAAATTGCTAGCACAGAAAATCAGCAAAACCAGGGTGAAGAGGAAGCCAGACCTGATCACATCAGATCAGAAGAGAGCCTGCTGCCATAGTCAGTCCACAAAATGTTTCGGGGTAATGAGAAACCTGAAGTTCATTTTAAAAACTCTGAAAATTTATATTAATAGTGTGTAAAACATAATGGTATTACTACAAATTTTGAACAACTACACAGTGCTACTTCCTCACATACTGTGCCTTGGATGGTATCTCTGGCACCTCTGCTAAGTTATTATGGTTCTCATTTTATAGTAGAGAAATCTGAGGCTCAGGGAATAAGAGGCGGAGTGTGATTAGAATCCAAACATGGATGGGTCCAAGGCCCCCTTCTGAAAGATGCCACCGTATTTCTGTGAGTTTGTGGTCCATTATCAGCTTCTGCATAAAGTCCTGAGTTAAATGATACTTCCAGGTATTACTACCTGGAGAATATGTAAGAGGGAAGTACCTACACGATAACAGCTAAGATTCTGTTACTCAAAGGACCAAAACCAGGTAAAATAGATTCCCATACAGAACACCGTCTCAATTCTCATTCTAAGTTTTATTGCAAAATGCCACACGTTGCATTCAGTAATATATACCATATCTCTAAAGACATTTTAGAAACGGATGTAGAAATATAAAGAATATTCTTTATGAGTCAGAAGAGTTAGATTCTAGTTGTATTATTTTACCACTTTCTAATTCTTCAGCCTCCATGAATCACCTTACTACTCTCTGCATGTCCTCATCTTTAAAATGAAATAATAGCACCTATTTCACAAACGTGATAAGAAATTTAAAGGTACTTGTGTATGTGAGAGTATTTATAAATTAGCAAAAACTTGTCACTAAAAATTTAGTTTATTCTTATAAAACATGCGACTGATTTCTACCTTGTGAAATTTCTGTGTTGTGTATGGTTAACTGAAGCCTCAGTCTTACTGTAAACATTTCATTTAGATCAGTATTTCATGAGGACACTGCCAGAAAAAACATTCACAGTAAGCTCCACATTGAGATGGATAATTAAGAAGAGTCCATTCAAACTTCCTGTTTTACTTTGTGGTTGTATTATTCCACCAAAGAGAGCGAAACCATGTTGGAAAGCGGATCATCTCCCAGGAGCGGGAGGCAAGGCAGTGAAAGAAACAATTAAGCTTAATTGACTCAGCAGGTGAATAAAACCAGAAAACTGGGTCTACTAAGTGGGAAAGTGCCCTTGCTAGGTTAGGTGCCTGGTTTTGAGCTTTGGAATGATGTAACGGCAGGGAGAGGGCGGGGTGGAAGGCATTTCCCAAAAAGCACTAATAGGTTACACTTGTTAGGGATAGATAGGTCCCTAAAATTCTCTTAATAATAAACCAAGTTAAAAATAAAACAAATGCACAAAAAGTTTATCCTTGAAACGTAACATAGTTTTAACAATTTCAGTTTCAGTTATTGCTGTTTTCCTATCAGCTAATGATAAATCTGCAGCAAGAACATACCATAAGTCTGATTAATGTTTTAGAGAATTTGCCTTTGAAACATTTACATGTGTATTTAATAAATACAGTACAAGCACATACATATACTTAAAGTCAAAGTGTGAAAATAAGCCCATAGGCATGTGATCTTCCAGGCTTTAGATCTGTGGATCTCAAGGGCAAATGTGCATTTTACTTCTGACACACTCAACAGTATCTCTAATTCTCAAACAAACGAACCATTTCACTTCAAAGGACTCTATAATATGGTTGGTATAGGCATGTGTGGCAAATACCACAAAGTTAAGCTTTGGTTTCATGAAGGCGATATTTTATATATACATATATATATATCTAGATGGTAGCATATTGTTGAAATTCAAACCCACTAAATATATGGCAATATTTTAAAATTAGTGTGCCCAGTGCATAAACACAAAACACACCGTTTCATTATTATGAAATTATGATCACATTAACGTTTCTTGTGGGAATTAATATTCTCATTTGCTATCATTAATGAATAATCCATATCAGAGGTTGGCAACCTATGACCCACAGGCTGACAACCTGTTTTTGCAAATAAGAAGCCCAGCGCTATTCTTATAATATTATCAGTGGCCCCCGATTCTTCTGTCCTTTTATTTGTCCATAACTTTTGTTTCTAACTTCTTTTAGGATACTGGTATTGAAGCTTCTGTAGTCTCTTGAAGACTTTCTGCAAGATTTCTGCAGTGTTCCTCATGAATTTGGTGTGTCACAGGAGGTAACTCACGCAAAGCACCTAGCACAGTGACTGGCACAGGATAAATGGAAAGCAAATCCTAATTTTACATACTAATAATATTTCCTGCAAGGAATCTAACCCTTGCAGTTTCCCATGAGGGAGATGCTGTGCAGGTACAAGTACTTCTATCCCTGCAATTGAACAGCAGACCTTCCTGGGAATGATCTTTATCCAGATCAGATTAACCTGCAGTAGTATTTTCCAATCAGAGAAGCTTGCTATCTGACAATACCAATTTTACAATATAACTCGTTAGAATTAAAAAATTTCAATGACTTTTGTCTAAAAAATGTACTGGGCACATTATTAGGACTGATTTTGTTGCAGAAGAGAGGCAATGGTCAACATTCAGATGGTATTTAATTTTAGTGACTGCTATATAGTGAAGTTGGAGAAAGGATAAATTATTGTTTCACAATATTTGGAAGTATCAGGCTTTTCTTGTGAGTTTTAGTTGACCTTAATGTTAATGTTTAGAAGGCATTTACACACAGATGTATAATGCTGTAAATGTAGAATTATATTTTTAACCAATATCTGATGGAGATACCTACACATACAAATGAAGTAACTCCAGAGAGGCTATATGTTCACTTCAAAACTGCTTTCACTGTTGAAAACATTTAGAACCCCTTTTTAGTAACTAACTGAAAACTTATGTTCAAAATATTTTGCAAGAGTGGCAAATGTATGTTAATCAGTCTTAATAAAATTTTTATTTTAAAGTAGTCCACCTTCATGTGAAATATGATCCTACTTCTGAATCCCTTACATTTATACAGTACTTCAGGGTTTACTGATATTTTTACATTTATATCATTTTTATTTAAAAATATAAACTGCAGGGAAACGGATGTGGCTCAAGCGATTGGGCTCCCGCCTACCACATGGGAGGTCCGTGGTTCAGTTCCTGGTGCCTCCTAAAAGAAGACAGCAAGCTCGTGCGATGGGCAGACATGGCAAGTGGACACAACAAGATGACGCAACAAGAGACACAAGAAGAAAAACATAATGAGAGATACAACAAAGCAGGAATCAGAGGTTCCCGGTGCCTCCTAAAGAGGACAAGCAAGATGGCGAGCTGGTGCGACAAGATGACGCAACAAGAGACAGGAGGAAAAACAATGAGAGACACAACAAAGCAGGAAACGGAGGTGGCTCAAGCGATTAGGCGCCTCCCTCCCACATCAGAGGTCTCGGGTTCGGTTCCCGGTGCCTCCTAAAAAAGAAACAAAGAAGACAAACAGACACAGCAACTGCAAAAACAACAAGGGGGTGGGGAGAGATAAATAAAACAAATCTTAAAAAAAAAAAAAGGAAATAGTATATAAAATATAGTTTAGATATATACATATAAACTGCAACTAACACTGGCTCAGAAGATTATTTTCACAGAAGAGTTCATAAGCCTTTTGAAACATTTATTACTAGTCTGAAAGACAAAATGTAAATTTAACAAAACTCATTAATTTCTTTTTCCTTATTTCCCTAAGCACAGTCCTAAACCCAAGTCAGTTAGAGGAAAAGAACATTTTGCAAGGGTTATAAATGTCAAAAACAAAATGGATATCATGGTTCATTTGACGAAACAGAGGAAACATTTGCTGTGTGCCTCCAGCATTTCTTAGTGTTTTTATAAGTAGTCCACAGTGCGACATTTCATCACTGAGAAAATCCAGACATGACTGTGTAAATCCAAGGAAAAGTGCAAATAAGTAATAAATCCTGATAATTGAGGAGTATTGATATCAGTGCCTTCCAACAATAAAGACCCTGGGGGTTTCCCTAGCGCTGAAGCCAAGGGGCCTCTACCTTCAGCATTCAAACAGCCGTTGAGCGCTGTGGCCCTGGCACATTCCCCAAGGCCATTGCTTATTCGGTGTTGTTTGTTTGTTTGCTTTTGCAATAAGAAAATATTTTATACCTTACTTCCCCCAACCAGTTGTTAAATAAGTTAAACAAGCTCTTGCCTTTTAAGGAAACATCCTTTTTTAGCAAAATGGGCAAAAAGTGATTTGGTTCTGTGGCCTTTATTAGACCTTTATTCAAGAGTGTCTATTGAACGTGATAAACCTACATATTATATTTCATAAACATGTGCTATAACCACAGGCTCATAACATAACTGACATGACATTCAGAATCCTTAATATCCTAGTGGAATAAAAATTAGGAATTATGCATTAAAAACAAGCAATAAGTCCATCTTTATGACTGCCTTGTAGATGAGCAGACTGGCACATGGTCACTGAGTCACAGCCCCTGTCTCCCCTCAGTGGCAGTATAACTGGAGGTTTGGACCTGCGACATGACCTGAAGCTAAGTATGACCTTAAATAGGAACGACTTCGTTCTGCTAATATTTGTTGTTATTGACAGCTCTTTCACCTGGAGAAGGGAGAAAGGAAATTCTGACTTGATCTGTTGTACCAGAGACCTATTTTAATTACTGTTTCAAAAGTACAAAACATTATTGGATTTAATCACGTTCTGCTCTTATCATTACCTCTCAACCAAATAGGGTAACTACCAGCTGCCTCTAGATTTTCCTGATGCTAAGTCTGATTTGCCTTTACTATGCTCCACATCCGCCTCTTCAGACACCATCTTCTCCTGTTGACGCCTCCATTCCAGCTACCAGTCGTGAGGCCGGGCACTGCTCCTCCCTGAAATCCCACGAGGGCAGCTGTACCATTTACCCAACCCAAGGACTATCTCTCCCCAGGAAAGGAAAGTAGACAGATGAGTAGTATTTCGTGAGGCACAATGGCCAAGCGGGATAAGAGTATTTTCTGCAAATACAGACTAACATTTCTATATTAAAAACAAGCAACAAGAAAAATATCCCACTTGCGTTGACATCTGGTTTGCAATCACTAATAGTACAATGGGTCCTTTTCTAAATCCCTGCCTTCTCTATGTCATTTATCTTTCTTTTTCCCATCCAAGAGAACTTATTTTTAGGTTTATAGAGAACTGCTTATAATCTTTGTTAATATTTAGCATGGAGCAACGACATGACCCAAGAGGCCAG
>JAQZBX010089451.1:0-12631 GCA_029593785.1 Cabassous unicinctus
GTAAAGGATCGGCCTAAAACAGTGTTTGGATCAATAATTAGTGAGTGTAGCAGACTCATTAAATACTGACTGCAAGGTTTACTGGGCATGGGATGGCACATAACAACTAGGATAATGCTTGTTGCTGTATCTTCCTTCACACTAACATATTCTTTGATGCTTGGCATCAGGGTTATCACTAAATTGAACATTGGGTTCATTTGGGTCAGGTACTATCTTGTTTGCCAGAGCTGCAATGGTAGGTTGGCATAGTAGGTTGGCTTAAACAACTGGAATTTATTGGTTTATAGTTTTAGAGACCCTAAGTCTCAAACAAAGGCATTGGCAAAGCTGTGCTTTCTCTGAAAGCCCGCAGCATCCTGGTAACGGCTTGCCGCGATCCTCGGGCTTGCGTGGCTTGCATCTCTGCCTCTGTCACCTGGCGACGCCCTTGGGTTCCTCCTGTGGCTTCCTCTGACTGCGTCAGAATTTCCTGTTTATAAGGCCTTGAGAAATATAGATGAAGACCCACTCAGATTCAGTTTGGCCACTTTTTTTTTTTCTTTTTAGTGTCTTCATAATTTTTTATTAGAGAGGTTGTATGTTTTCAGAAAAATCATGCCAAAAGTATAGAGTTCCCATATTTCCCCCCCAATACATGCAGTTTTCCTATTTTTAGCACTATGCATTAATGGGGTAACTTAGTTACAATTATTCTATTAACTATACTCCATAGTTTACGTTAGGATTCACTGTTTTTGTTGTACCGTCTAATGGTCCTTTCAAAATTTTTATTCTAGTGATACAGTCATTACCTAAAATTTCCCCTTTTAACCACACCCAAATATATAATTCAGTGGTGTTAATTACATTCACAACATGTGCCACTAGATAATCTTATCTTTTTTTTTTAAGAGGAGGTACCGGAGATTGAACCCAAACCCTCATGCATGGGAAGCAGGCGCTCAACCACTGAGTAACACCCACTCCCTTAGAGAATCTTTTTTTTTAATTTTTAATTTTTTTATTTTTTAAAAGATACTCAGACTACATAGATGTTACACAAAAAATATAGGGATTCTCATATGCCCCACTCCCCCCACCTCCCACACCCTCCCACAGAAACAACATCCTTCATTAGTGTGACACATTCATTGCAATTGATAAATGCATCCTGGGGCTTTGCCACTGAGCATGGACCATAGTTCACACTGTAGTCTACACTCTCTCCCACAAAGTTCTGCATGTTATGGGGTGATATAAAATGGCCTATATCTGTTGTTGTAATGTCATTCAGGACAATTCCCAAGTCCCGAAAAAGCCCCCATATTACAACAACCCTGCTTTGGAGTTTGTGCTCCTGAGAGTGACAGAGTTGGACTCAATTATGGCTTCCCTACACATGGCTCATCTGTCCCTTCTATTTAAACCTATACTTGGTGCTGGAGTTTGCAGGTATATGTCCAGAGACTGGAGTCTTTGGGCTGTCCATGTGCCAGCTGGGCCTGGAACCTCAGTGGAGTTGCAACACCTCCTCTCCAGTTCATTGGACTCACCCAGGACAACTAGCGAGGAGGTGAGGATGGACAACCACCACACCAAGGAACAGAGAGAGTCTACAAATGCAAGCAAGAGAGGCCCATCCATCAGTTGTATGGGATGGAAGCCCCCTCTCAATTAGAGGTGGGGTAGACATCACCATCCCAGAATCCTCAGTATTACGGAATGAGCTGTGGACTAGAGTGGACTTACTGGTATTCTACTATAGACATATTGTGATTCTAGCAATGGAAGAAATTACAACATTGATGTGGAGGCAGTGCCACTGGAGGCTCTGGGGGCGAGGAGAGGGAAAATACAGTTGGCCACATTTTAACATCTTCAAAAGACCTTATCTACAGATGTGTTCACACTTGTAGGAACATGGGTTAAGATTTGAATATGATTTTGTGGGCTACATGATTCAATCCCCAAAAGTACCATTCCTTAGCAATATCTAAAGAGGAACTTTGCATTCAGTTCTTTGCAGAGATAATAAAACAATATTCAGGGAGTGGATGTGGCTCAAGCAGTTGAGCACTTGCCTCCCACACGGGAGGTCCCCAGATTCATTTCCGGGTGCCTCCTAAAGAAAAAATAAACAAACAGACAATGAGCAAAAAACAGCAAGCAGACAAAGAGCACAAACAATGAGCAAACAGACAAGGGAGTCATCTCAGGGTGGGGGAAGGAGGAAGCAATGTTCAGAAAAGAACCAAGCTCAGATTTTAGGGTAAACTACGATCAGACTTTTATACAACCCCCCCCCCACACACATATTCCAGAGCATTCACAGAAAATACAGATGTTTCTCTTTCTAACTCCTTTGAGCAAAGTTATTTGAATTCTTACATGGGGAGAAAATATTACATTAAGTCTCACTTTTCATGAGAAAATCTGATGGCATCTTCCCAAATAAAACAAAGGAATTAAATGCAAATTGTGCAAAGAAAACAATAAATAAAATTTACTTCTGCATAAAGTTAAATCCAAATATATAAGAAGACTACCGATGTTTAGAATGAAAAACAACAACAACAAAATCATAGAGAGGCTTTTAAAAGAGCTATGGGAATTCACTTTGTCCCTTAATCAATTTCAAATTTTCTTTTCAATGGCAACAAGTAAGTAAACTCTTTAAGAAATATTTCAGTTAATTACAAGTCCTGCACCTTTCTTTGCCAGAAAAGGGCCAGCTAATAAAGGAGTATCTGAATTTTCTAAGACCTTGGTATTCAAGTCAGGTCCTCAATGCAATTAGTTTACCTTTGGCAGTGTCTGTGGGTTTCGTTCACATTTCAATCTACAAGCAACTTTTACACAAGAGTTCATCATAGTTTGTGGGACCCTAAAGAAGTCCCCCACCAGGGCTTCCCCTTCAAAGCACAGCCTTCCTGAGTCCAGGAAACTTCACATCATTTTTTTTGGCTCCAGTCTCTTCTTCCAGGATATAATCTAGGCCAAAAGAACATGCATAATAAGACTGCAGAGTCCTTGAATAAATGCGTTTGCTGTATTCACACATTCAGAAATACTTCAAGTATATACCAGTTCCTGAATGGCCTCTTCTCTGTCTGATGGTTCATAAATCAGTTTTTTCTTTTTTTCCTTTTCTCTCTTATTGCTTAGAATTTCTGTCAAGAACTTGAAGGTATTCTCTGGGATGTTCTGTTTTCTCAATCCACAACAGTACCATTCACATTATTAATAAATCTCAAATATTTAGATATAAATCTAACAAATTATGTGCAAGATCTGTATGCCAAAAATAATAATACATTGATGAAAGAAATTAATGGACAGTTATATTGTGTTCATTGATTGGATAACTTAGTATTGTTAGGATTTCAATTCTTCTTAAATTGATCCATAGGTTCAATATCAATCTTAATGAAAACCCCTGGAGGATTTTTTTCCTAGAAATCAATGTTGATTCTAAAAATTTATTTAAAAATGCAAAAGAAGAAGAATAGCCAAATAAAGCTTGTAAAACAGAAACAATGTTGGATGACTCATATAGGCTGATTTTAAGATATATGGTAAAGATAAAGTAATTGAGAGTATGATATTGATAAAAAGATAGAAATACAGATGGACTTAAAAGAATAGGAAGTCCTGATATAGATGCACATGCATACGGCCAATTAATAGTCAATAAAGATGCAAAAGAAATTCAATGAAAAAGAGTTTACATTTTTGAAACAAAAAGTGTTGAAACTTTTGGGCATCCATATGCAAGGAGAATAAGCCTTGACCCATACCTCAGAGCATATCCATAAATTTGCCCCAAATGTATCAAAAATCTAAATCTTTCGCCTATAAAAATTATAGAGAAAACACAGGAAAAAATTTTGAGAACTTGGATTAGGCAGAGTTCTTAGATTTGGTGTCAAAAATCAATTCCTTAAAAAAACATTACATTGTGTTGTCTCAAAATTAAAAATCTTTGCTCTTCAAAAGACATTGTTACAAAATGAAAAGGCAAGCCCAAGTTAGTGAAAATTTTTGCATAACATGTATAAGACAAAAGACTTGCAAATAGAATATATATAAAGGACTCTTACAACTCAATAATATGAATGAAAACAATACAAATAAATAAAAACAGGCAAAAAATTAACAGACGCATCAACAAAGAAGATATATGGATGGCTAATAAACACATGAAAAGATGTTCAACATCATTAATCATAATAGATATGTAAATTGAAATCATGTTGAGGTACCACTACAGATCTATTAAAATGGCTAAAGTTTAAAAGACTGCTACATTAAGTATTGGCAAAAATGTGGTGCCACTGAAACCATCATATACTGCTGGTGGGAATGCAAAATAGTGAAACCATTTTGAACAATAGGCAGTTTCTTAAGAAGTTAAGGTGTACGTACCATTTAACCTAGCCATTCCACTCCTAGACGCTTCACCCAAGAATAATGAAAGCATATTCCAAACAACTTGTGCATGCTTATTTATAGCAGCTTTATTTGTTATACCACAAACTGGAAACAATCCAAATGTCCATCAACAGGTGAATAGATAAGCAAATTGTGGTTTATACAATGAAAGACTATTTGATAATAAAGACAATCAACTATTGATATACATAACAGCATGGATGAATCTCAAAATAATTATGCAGTGTGAGAGAAGTTAAACAAAAAAAGAATATATACTATATTATTTAACTTAATTAAATATATTATAAAAATTATAGAAAATGAAAACTATTCCAAAAGCAGAGAGGTGGTTGTCCAAATGGGGATTGAGAAAGGGTATGAATAATAACAAAAAGGCACAAGAAAACTTTTTGGGTGATGTATACGTTCATGTTTTTGGCTGTGACTGTGGTTTTGCTGTTTTGTTCATATGACAAAATTATCAAATTATGTATTTTTGTATAATTTATTGTTATCAATTATATTGAAATATATACACTGTAAGCTGAAAAATATATAGAAAATTAAATGTCTTTTAAGTGTACATAATTGGATTAATGATAATTTTGAGTTTTAACTGTACTATTCTATGTTTTTACCCCAAAAGCAGAGCCTGGGAGAAGGGCTTGTGTGTTGGGGGACCAAGAAAGAAGAAATAAGGAAAGAAGGAAAATGAAATCAATAATGTGTTATTGAACTGGTCACCATTGTGTGGCTACTGGAGTTCAATTCCATGTGGACACAGAACCACATAAAATGGAGAAGAGAACACAGGGGTATTTGTCCACTGGCCGACAGTCTTTGTTCCAGAGATGACCCATGAGCTGCTATCTCCCTTGCACCTGCAGGTTTGTGCATGAGCCTGAGTGGCTGAATAAGCTTGCACAGGAGTTTCATGGAAGGAAGCAGAGAAGCATCTGTGATAAGTGAAAGGTCAGTGGGTACAGCTGTTTACTGCAAGAGCAGCTGGAGGAAAATGATTGAGAGGACGTGGGCAGGAACCTTCTAGGTGCCCAATACTGTGAAGCAATATCATCCATTGTCCATGAGTTCTTACTCTTTTAATTCATTAATTAGTTTATTTAATAATATTATCAGCACACATGCCCAACTCAAGAAGTAGAAGATTATCAATAATGTGCTGCCTAAGTCTTCCTCATCCATTCCACCCTCTGACACTCCCAACCCCAAGCTAACCTGTCTCTGAATATTGTGTTCAGAGTTCCCTTGCCTTTAATAAAGCTTTATTACATATGTCTCTATGTCTCATTTTTGAATTTGATACATATACACCATATTATGCTGTGGGATTTGTTTTTCGCTAAACTGTATTACTAAGATCCATGAGTATTTTTTACATGTAGTTGTAATTCTTTCATCTACACCATTATGTAATTTTTCATTGTACAAACACACTATTTTCCATTCTCCTGTAATTAGTAATTTGAGTTCTTTCTAGTTTTTGCTATTAAACATGTGCTTCCATGAACATTTTTGTGCATATTTCATGATCCACATGTAAAAAGATTCTCTAAAACTTAGAAATGGGATTGTAGCATTGTAGAGAATGCAAACTCACAAGGTAGTGCTAAATAGCTTCCTCAGTGTCTGTATCTTCAGCCAGCATTGTCTGGAGCAGAAAACCATCCAGTTGACTGAGTTCAGCCAACCCACAGACTAAGCAGAAACCTTTGGTTAACTCACTAATTTGTTATACAGCAATAGATAATTTGAAGTAATATTATTTCTGGAATTCATTTGTAAAACAAATATTGGAGTCATTTGAATTATCTACATTTTAAAATTTATATAACATCTATTAATTACACTTAAATCCAGAGAAAATATATTTTGGGTGTGTCTAATAGAGCACTCAGAAGCAAATTTAAATTCTTAATTAGTTTCATAATTACAGAAAAATAATTAAATAAATGTACTAAGCATTCCTAGTGCCAAATTTAACCAATTATAAGACAAACCTAGGGAAATTATAGGACAGGTTTAATGATGCCATATGCATAAGTAAGTGAAGTAGAATATAAATAATAATAGATTTGCAAGTTTGATCTAAATCAACCAAGTAAAATACTAAATGACATAAAGTTAACATGTTAACAAAATAAGACAAAGACAGAAAGCAAATAATAAAAAATGAAGTAAAAAAGACTTCCTGTACATGCAGGTGTGATACTAGTCACCTGGAATCAGTGTCTGTTAGGAAATTCCCCTACATGACTCATATGAGCATATATAATAATTCTAATAGAGCTCAAAGGTACAGTTTATCATATTATTCCTTTCTGGATTAAAACAAGCAAAACAACAACCTAAGAAAACCACTTAGGACACTGGAAGTAGAATGTTCCTCAAGATGACACTGTATATTACCTCTATTTACGCAAAAAACTAACATCCTACTAAGAACTAAATTAAAGTCATTTCCATTAAAGTAAAAATGTGTCTCCTGTATTCTTTAACATACTTCTAAATTTTATAGATAATCGTATAAAACAAGAAATACAAATGAGATATAACTCTCCCTAAAGATGAAAATGACATGTTCATAATTCCAGGTGCTCTGATATTCCCCTGAAAAAATACAGAAAAATGATGAAACATAATTTTGCAAAATGTAGAATTCAATCAGGTGACCAGTTATGCAACATATGTACATGAAGTCAAGAGTGCTCCTTAATCCCAGACATTACTACTTATATAACTATAGTGGCGCCAAATATCGCATTCTTTTATATATATATATATATATATATATATTAAAAGAAGCTTTAGATTACATAAATGCTACATAAAAAATATAGGGATTCCCATGTGCCCCAACCCCTGTCCCTCCCACACTTTCCCACATTAACAACATCCTTCATTAGTGTGATACATTTGTTACAATTGATGAACACATGTTGAAGCATTGCTACTAACCATGGACTATAGTTTACATTATAGTTTACACTCTATCCCACACAATTTTGTAATGTGTAATGGACTGTATCTGTCATTGCAATGTCATGTAGGACAATTACAATTACAATGTCCTGAGAGTGCGGCCATATTACATCTATTCTTCCATCTCCCTCCCCTCAGAATCTCTGATGGCCACTGCATTTATATCAATGATAAAATTTCTCCCATTCTTAGAATAATAATAAGTTTATAATAGAATAATAATGTCTATTTTAGTCCATTGTTCATGGAAATCTCTTAGCCATAAAAACTCATTTGTATTTAATATTTCCCCTTTTTGGTCAAGGTCTTTTACTGGATGCATTGCTAGATGGTGCTTGGTAATAATCCCTTGGTGCCAGGGAAGCTTATCCCCAGGAGTCATGTCCCATGCCAGTGGGAAAGTAGCGCATTTATATGCTGAGTTGGCTTAGAGAGAGGCCACATTTGAGAAACAAGGAGGCTTTCAGCATGTAACATTTAGGAAATATATAATATTAGGCTAAGTTTCAATTTTACAAACAAAAGTTTTTTGGCTAAGAGATTTCAGAGTGAGTCAGGAGGTCATTCAAGAGGTTATACATATGCACATCTCAGCAAGACCTCATTGACTGCCACAGTTAACAGTGCCTCAAACTGCAGGGCTCTTAAGGGCTCTAGAGACATCCAGACACTATAAGCAGGGCAAACAAGCTCAGGAATTGGGCACCCTGTCACTGGGTCTTACTCTGGAAGTTATGCTTTCCAGTGTAACAGAGTTAGACTCATTTATAGTTTCCCTACGCATAGCTCTTTTGCCCCTATTATTTGAACCTATGATTAGCCCATCAATGGTCCATCCTCCTTCACTAGTCACTGCCCCTGTACTCAGGGGATTCTTGCTGTCCCATTAGACAATGTGGCAGAACTCCCCAGGATGGGAATTCAGTATTCTTTTGGTTATTTGTGTGTGTCTCCACCCACCGAGACAATGCCCCATGAACACTTGAACATATTCATATGCCTTAGAGGCATGCCCAGGTGCACCCCTCCCCACACATCCCCCCATCACTGACATCACACCAGTGACCCTTCTATGATCCAAAATCTCTCCAAAAATGAAATCAAAATAAAGAAATAAAATTAATAAGAAAATGAAATAATAATAGTTTTTACAATAACAAATAAAATACAAAAAAATTTAAAAATTGAAATACATAAAAAATTTTTAGACATTGTGTCTTTCATCACTGTAAAATCTGCTGTCTTCTATGTACAGTGACAATTTCTTCCATATATTCCCCCAATGTCTTATTTTTTCCATTTTATCTTCAAAGAAGTTTTAGATTACAGAAAAGTCACATAGACAATATTGGGGATTCCCATATACTCAATGTCCTCCCCATTTTCCATTCTCCCCTATTAATAACATTTTACATGCAGAAGATACATTTGTTGCAACTGATGTGCAAATATTGAAGCATTGCTACTAATCATGGTCAATGGTTTACATTATGGCTTACATTTTGGACTGTACACTTTTATAGATTTTGATGAAATATAAAACGGCTTATGTCCATCATTGCAAGATCATGTAGAACAATTCTAATGCCCTAAAAATGACCTGTGTTCCATGTGTTTTATTATTCCCTCTCCCTCCTCTTGGAAGCTATGTTAACCACTAAGTTTCAGTTTTTGAAGAATATCCCATTTATTAATGGCCACAAAGGTAGAAAATATCTATGAAATTTAATTTAACCAAAAAACACATTGGAGCCACATGAACATTTCAAATCTTTTCTGAGGGTTAAGTATAGTATAAGTAAATGGAGACAATATGTTTCAAACTATTAAATAGTTCTTTAAATTTTAACCTTTAAGTTTAATTTCAATCCAAACTCCTTTTTTGGAGCCCTTTAGAATGTTATTAGATAAGGCATCTATAAAGTAAATAGACAGAAATACATTTTAAAAATAACTATCGAGAGCAGTTGGCACCAGAGTAATTATCTGGCAATATGCTACTGATATGAGAAGTGAGAGTGGATGGAACAGAAAAAATCAGTAGAACGTAACAAAAAAAAAATTCTCACTGATTTAATACATTTAAAAATGATTCTTGTATTTGTTTATGATTTTCTAACAAATTGCATTGGAAAAACTGGTTAACTATTTAGAAAAAAATTAAGTGAGATGATTTACTTCAATCACTACTCCAAAATAAATTTCAGCTGGAATATATATTAAACGAAACTTTTTCTCTCTTTCTTTTTTTTAATTCCCTCATTCCCCTTTGTAATGTCTCCCTTCTGCTTCTGCCCCCCAACATGGTCCAGGCAACTGCTGATTGCCTTTCTGTCACTATAGATTAGTTTGCATTTTCTAGATATAACTGGGATCATGCAGTATGATCTTGCTTTGCCTGGCTTTTTAAAATGAAGTTCTTAATGAATCATAAAGACTAGGGAATATATTTCAGATTCCAGGGGCAGGAAGAAATTGCTAATCCTAAAAGAAAGGGAAAATTTTAAAAAATATTTTGAAAGACATCTCTGTGTATTTCTTTTTATATCTAAATCTCAGGGGAAAAAAAGGCCAGTCACAATCAAAATGAGAAAATCACTGAACATTTGAAGAAAAGACTAGGTCAAGGATTTATAAATTCAGCCTTTATATAAAATAGTTTGCAACTGAAAAATAAATAATGAATAGCCTATTGTTGAAACCCTGAGGGGGGTGGAAATGGAGCACAGGGGCCTGCGCCCACCCCAACGCACACACATGTACACACAGGCACACACAGGCACATATACACACACCAGGTAACAATTTCTCCTGCTCTGGAGACTACTGACCCCAAGTGAAGGGCCTCCAAGAACCTCGTAGCTTGTGAAGGACCAGATTATGTGTGAACTTTTCCTCCTCTGGGCTTTTCTGTTTAGAAATTGTGCCCACCTGCTTTTCAGCCATGGGAAAAGCGCTATGGCCAATAGGAAGAGAAAGACCTGGGTGGGGTGTGGTGGCAGGATGTTCTGGAAGAGGGAGAAGGAGTGAGAGGGAAAGAGACAGACTCGGGGAAGTGTTCCCAAGCTGTCACTGTGGTTTGCTTGGATATGCTTAGTGACAGAATTACAGATTACTTATATTATTTTTTTCACACTTTTAATTTTTTTGCCTGTTGAAAAGAATTAGAATGAATGGGCATTACTATTAGGATTAGAACAAGAGCCAAAAAAAGACTTCTCTTCATGTGCATTGTCCTAGTTGCCCCGTGGTTACCCTGTGTTACCTGTTATTCCTCCCGTGGACAAGAACGCTCAGTTGTCAAGTGCCGAGACGTTGAAATCTATCGGTTACAAAAAGGAAGTCCCTGGGATTTTCAAAGATTTTAGAAAAATATCCATTGCATAGCGATTAAAAGAGAAGGACGTTATTAATCTAGAACTAAATTTTATCATCTGAGATATTTTACTTGCATTTGCTTTCAATGCCATATGGCTGAGATAGAGTTTCCTCCAGAATTTTTATAAAGCATATGTTCTATTTTAGTACAACTTATAGAATGCTCAAGCATATGACCACACAAATATCAGTATTCAGCTGAGGGCATGTAGTGAGAGGAAAAGACCACTCTACTGAGAACTAAATGAAACTCTTCCTTTAATTCTCTCATTAACCAGCTGTATGATCGAACTGAATAAGACATTTCTCAAATATAAAATTTGAAAACAAAGTTTAGAGTTTTCACATACTCAAATTCTAGGACTACGGATACACAGGTTATATTTAAATTAGAATCTTTCCCTAGTGCAGTTATGCAAGACAACTGTATCAAGGAAAGTATTTCCTCCTTCATTTTAAACTAACCGTTATACTGAGGTTGTTTCCCTTAGGTTTTGTTAGGGAATATTAATGCAACTCTACAGTTAAAATGTAACTTGAAAAAATTTCTGTGGTTCACTGGTTAATAATTGCAATATTTTCCATGGCCTATTAAATAGCAATTTATTTGGTTTTATTATTAGGTGTTTCAGAATAGTTTGGAGGATTTTTCCTAGTATACTTTTTCTTTTTAAATCCTCTTTGAATGACATGATATTCCTATATTTTAATGTTGAAAGTGGTACTAATATAATAAAATAAAAATTTCTGATACAATTCTTTTACTGCTTATTTTTAGAAAGACTAATCTTGAATACTTTTTGTGATTTACTGTGTCTTTGAAACACAAATAATTAACATTTACCTTTACTGATGCAGAGAAGAAACATTGGCTAGCTTGTCACCGCTTCGGGGTTTAATGAAAACATATCTTCTGAAATGTATGACGGTATCCATATGTGTACACAGATAATGCCTCATTTTCTTTCCTTGCCTATTTTACCACTGCAAATCTAACTTGGATCTTAGCCAAAGACTTTAAGAACTCATTAAGGTTTTTAGAGAATTCTTCTCTTCCTTTGTGAGCTGCATCAATTTCACAGCCACCATTGCAGAAAGATTTGCGATGGGCGTGAAGCTGCCTGGGAACGCTGGTGTTCAGTCTCGAGGCAATAGCTCACTTTGCTTCCCAGCATCAGTCGGCAGGTGGCAGTAAAAGACAACATTTGCAAAAAGGGCAGGTCCTGGCTGCCTGTGTGTGAATCGAGTCTTCTTAAACCATGGCAACCTATAAAAGCAACCTTTCCACTTAATTACTGCTAAGTGAGTATCTCCTGAATTAGCAGTCAGGAGGTAAAGTTGATTATTGAGCAGGCAACCAACATTTCTCCAGAGCCAGAACTCCCCTGGGGCCTGTGCTATTTTCACACAGACATGATAACTTGCCCATGCATTTCAGCAAGACTGGGGCTCAAATACCCACAATTTTAAAGAGGAGAGCACTGAAGATCAGAAGGTTTAAGCAGTTTCCTCAAGTGCTGAAGTCAGGGAGAGGGAAAAAGAGGTGTAATACGGGGGCATTTTCAGGACTTGGAATTGACCTGGATGACATTGCGGTGACAGATACAGGCCTATATCCTGTCATAGCCTGCAGAGTTGAGTGGGAGAGAGTGTAAATTACAGTGTAAACTATAGTCCATGCTTAGTGGCAATGCTCCAAAATGTGTTCCTCGATTGCAATGAATGTACCACACTAATGAAAGAAGTTGTTAATGTGGGGAAAAATAGGAGGTGTGGGGAGTGGGGCATATGGGAACCCCTTACATTTTTTAATGTAACATTTTATGTAATCTAAGTA
>JAQZBX010089452.1:0-12631 GCA_029593785.1 Cabassous unicinctus
GGTAAGAAAATGAAATAAATTGAAAAGGAAGAAGTAAAATTTTCATGTTTTCAGATAACGTTATCCTATATAAAGTCCTTAAAAATCTACAACAAAGCTCCTGGAGATAATAAATTAATTCAGCAAAGTAGTGAAGCACAAGATCAACATGAAAACATTAGTATTGTGTCTATAAGTAATTAATGATTAATTTAAATTCCATTTAGAGTAACAAACATTCAAATATTTAGGAATAAATTTGACCAAGAATAAAGAGGATATATACATGGAAATCTACAAAATGTTTCAAAAAGAAATCAAAGCAGAACTTAAAATATGGAAGGACATCCCATGTTATGGAATGGAATATTAAACATTGTTAAAACCCAAAGTAATTTACAGTTTCAATACTCCCCCATTTAAAATCCAAAGGCCTTCTTTGCAAAAATGGAAGAGCCAATTATCAAATTTGTATGGAAGGGTAAGGGGTACTGAATAACAAATCTATCCTGAATAGAAAGAATAAAGTTGGAGGACATACACTTCTAAAATTAAAACATATTACAAAATTACTGCAGTCAAAACAGCATGATACCAGCATAAGGATAAACATAAAGACCAGTAGAATAGAACTGAGAATTCAGAAGTAACCCTTTACATCCATGGTCAATTGATTTTTGACAAGGGTGCTTGTTAAATTGGGATAGAATATTATCTTTAACAAATGGTTTTGGAAAAACTGGATATCCATGCACAAAACAATGAAAGTATATCTTTACATCACAATGTATACAAAAATTGATTCAAAATACATCAAAGACTTAAAGTAAAATAGGATAAAACCCTGGAAAATCTAGGGAATCTTCTTCAGGATCTTGTGTTAAGCAAATTTTCTTAGACTCTATACCAAAAAGAGAAGCAAAAAGTAAAATAAAATAGATAAATAACACTTCAGCAAAATTAAATATGCTCTTCAATGAATGTCATCAAGAAAGTAAAAGGACAACATACAGAATGGAAGAAATATCCTTTAAAAACATCCAGTAAGTGTTTAATATCCAATATGTATGAAGATATCTTACAACTCTCCAATAAAAAGACCAAGAATGCACTTTAAAATTTGGCAAAAGTCTTTATTAGATATTTCTCCAGATAAGATATACAAATGACCAAAAGCACAGGAAAAGATGATCAAAATCATTAGACATTAGGGAAATGCAAATACAGATCAAAATGAGACACCATTTCTCACCTATTGGAATAGCTTCTGGTAAAAATAAAAAACAAATTGGAGAGGATGTGGAGAATTAGGAACATTCATTCATTATCAGTAGCAAAGTATAATAGTGTAGCTGCTGTGGAAAACAGTTTGGAGCTTCTTCAGAAAATAAGAAACAGAAATTTCATGCACCCCAGTAATCTCAATTCAATGTATATACCTCAAAGAATTTAAATCAGTGACTGGAAGAAATATTTGCCCACTGGTGTTCATAGTGTCATTATTCACAATTATCAAAAGTTGGAAGTAACCCAAGTGTCCATCTACAGATGGACAAACAAAATACGGTTCATACACAAATGAAATATTATTGAGCCATAAAAAGAAAAGTGCATTCATTGATGTTCATAGCAACATAATTCACAATTGATGCAAGTAGGAAACTACCCAAGTGCCCATCAACCAATGAATGAATTAACAAAATGTGGTTTATACATATGATGGAATATTATTTAGCTGTAAGAAGAAATGAAATTGGGGTGCATATAGCAACACAGATGAACCTTGAGGACATTATGTTGAGTGAATTAAGCCTAACACAAAAAGAGAAATATTAGATGGTATCAATAAAATGAATTAAATACAATTAGTAAAATTAGTAAATTCATGAAGTTAAAAGGTATACTATAGGTTACTAGCAGATAGAATGAAGGTTGAGAAGTGGGAACTATTGTTCAATGTATGTAGAACGTTTAATAAGGTTGATGTAAAGTCATGGGTATGGATAGAGTAGAATGTAACACATTATGGTGAGTATAACTAATATTGCTGATTTCTAAATGTGATTGTGGATGAAAGTGGTAGGTTAGGGATGTAAATGTCAATTGAAAAAAGCTATAGGACAAACTAGGGGCTGTATAACTTAGGGAACTCAGTGACGGAAGAAGACTGTGGTTAGTAGTACAAACACAGGAAGGTTCTTTATGAACTAGGACAAATGTATGACACGGTTACAAGGTGTTAAGGATATGGTGATACATGAGAAAAATAAAACTAATGTAACTTAGGGACAGTAGTTACCAGTAATATTGTAACTTCTTGCATTAATGTCAAAGAACATACTACATCAATATCAAGGGTCAAAAATACGTGGTATAGGGGTATCATACAAAAAATAAAATAAACAGACTTCAAAGGGGTTGCAGAGCAAGTTTCTTGAGCTAAAGTTGCACTAATGAAGGAGAAGCATGAAAGAAGGTTTTTGCGCAAAATGTTGAGCATGAGGAACAGCTTATGTGGGGGAATGGGGAGGGGTGAGGTAGAATTGAGCTATGTGAACTCCAAGGGGAAGTGGACTGTCCAGGCAGAGTGTCCTAAGGCACAATCTGTTAATAAACAATCAGTATGTTGGTCTAAGATTGTGGCTGTTTGGTGAAGATGAGCAGACTTTGGTGGTATCAGATTGATTTTTTTGTTCCAGGTCTTCTCTCTAGGCAGGGGCAGTGGTCTCAATCAGCACTGCAAAGAGCATTTGTATGTTAGCCAGGTTCAGTTAGACTCAGTTTCTTCTTTGTAATGCCCTGGATAAAATGAAAGCTCAGGTGAATCAAGATAGTTAGGAAAATCATTCATCATTCCAGTTTCACAGGGAAGTATGGGATTTTTCCTATTGGATGATGAAATCGTTCCAACATAGACTGAAATGATGATAGCACAAATCTGTGATGAAACTGAGAGCCACCGAGTGTATACTTTGTATGGATTGTACAAGGAATGGACTATATAACACAGAAAACCCTGTGGTGAATGATGGACTGTGGTTAACAGTTCTCTCATAATCTCTAACATATATGCAATACTAATACCTGGTGTTAATAATATGGAAAAAACACACCAAATATAAGCTATAGACTACAGGTAGCAGTAATATTTTGATGATATTCTTTCATCATTATTAATAAATGTTCCACAACAATATAGGGTGCTGGCAGTGGGATAACATATGGGAATCCTATATATTATGCATGATTGTTTTTTAAACTCACAACTTTTCTAAATAAAAATATAAAAAACTCAGATAAAAAAGGAAAGTGCAGTTTTAAATGTTCAGATAGAGAATAGATAATCAGCCTGGTACTTATGTGTATACAAGGATATATGGCTTTCAGAGCTTTGCATTGTGAATTAATGCCACGATGATTTAACCTCAAAATATTCAACTCAGTAAAAATATGGAAGCTATCCTTCAAAAAGGAATTGCAAAAAAAAGAAAAAAAAGCTTTTTCTGTGTCCAAAGGATTTTGTGTCATTGTTCAATTGAAGAAATATCTAAGTTATGATTCTTGAGACATGGCAATAAAAGTTTCTAAATGTTCCTTTGGAATTAATAGAATGGTATTTTATTCCTGGAAGAACAATTTCTAATAAAATTATGTCTGCACTGTTATTCAGATGGAAGAATACAATTTCATTACAAATTATTTGAGAAAATTAATTGAAAGCAACACATTTTATGGGCAAATCAACTGCCAATTCAGAATGACCATTGAAGGAAAGACACCATTGACTTACACAAAAATTAAGATTGTGTTATCAATGAAGTTGCATAGAGAATTGAATGCCTAATTCTGCTTTGATCAGGTAGATAATGGTCTTAAGAAATATGATATTTAAATTGGGGTAATTAAAGCATTCAGGATAAGTGTGTAAACCTTTTAACAAGAAGGCATTAGGAGGGAGAAGAAGCAGTACGGAAGCTTCAAGTGTGGGTGGTTGCACTCAGTTACAAAACAAATCTATTCATACACACTCAGACTTCAACTCATTGTGCCTTCTGTGCATAAAAAAGAATTTTCACCTACCAAGTCATTAAGGAATCACTGGAAACTACACTTAAGAAAAAAGTTTAAAAGGCATCATGTTCCCTATCAGAGTAATGAAAACTAGCCTTGCTGAGTTTAAAATTTGACTAATTTCCTATGTAGCTTTTAGTCTTTTGAAATTTTCTTACCTGCATTAGCTACTTTTTATCCTATTCATAATGCTAAATAAAATTACTATATCACACTTGTTTTAAGAATTACACAATCATATAAAATAATTGGCCATGCCTGGGAATTATTGGGTATTCAACAAAATATAGGCTTTATTTTTAATATCACAATTGTTAAGATTAGTGAAGTATGCATAGAACATAAAGTAAGTGTGTTGAAAATGGACAGGAATACCAAGAAAAAAATTACCACCTGAGGAAGGGAAAGAGATGTTGAAAATTATATTTAAACAAACCTAACAAGCCACTATCATGGTGATAAATTAGTAAAATAGTTTGGAAAAGACTAAACCTCCAAAATAGCAGCAACTCTTTGGATTTTTTAAACCATTAAAGATAAGGTGAGGTCAACTGGCTGAGTTAGAATGGATCATAATAGATTAAGGTGGCATCTGACAGGCTTTTCTACTATAAACTTATTTTTTTAAAAAATCAACTCCTAGATTTCTATTTAATAGTGATTTCCTGGAATCATTCATTTACATTGTAATCTTTCAGTTTAGGAAATCCTTTTAGAAATTTCCCATAACCATTCGTAACCACATAGACTAGTTACTTCATCTCAAGACAAATTTCACCTTTAAATAAGCTTATTCAATTACATTCAGCAACATGCAAAATTTACTTCCACTAACCCTTCTACAAATTTTCATTGTCATTTAAATCTTGTGCTATATATTTCCACCCTTATTTTATGAAAACCAGCCATCTTAGGACATAAGATACTCCCTTACACAAGCTTTCACAAATCTTATACTTGTTCCCATAACCATTTATCTCATCTTATATGCCTTATTCTGTTCTGTGAAAAAACAAGTCATTTCACTTCAGGCAAAACAATTATTTTAAAAGATGTTTGTAAAAATGATAATTTCATTAACCAAAAACTTACAATTTTCAGTATCTTAAGGATTTGACAGACTTAATGCTACTTTATTTTTTTTAGCATCCATATAAACCTAGGGAGATTATATGCAAACAAAATAAAATCAAAATAATGATAGCTTATATAAAAAATTATTTCTATTTTCTTTTCCTCCAAAGGTTAAAATTTTTTTAGTTTCATAATACCTTAAAATTGTGAACAACCTCAAAAGCATACTGACTATCAGATCCTGGAAACACTATTATAGATGTTTTGTTTTAATTATAAATTAGAAAAACCTTTTTATAACTTTCATGGACGTTTTCTTTACTTACTGACAAGTTGGCAATTGGGTTTTTAAATTCTTTCAACTCAAGGCTGTGAAATTTTTTTGGGGTATTACAGGGCAGACTATGCATCATAAGGTTTATTTTGGAACATCCCCTTTGTCCCTATCACTTTTAATTTCTAAGCCTATTAGACAGAATTATAGGCTAAACACATATCTCCCCCATCTTTCCACACCCATCTCATCCTCCACAGTTTCCCACTCAAATTCAGTCAACTTTAGAATACCTTGGGGCTATGATAGACTATAGAATGAGTAAGAATTCAGGACAACCTTTATAGTACTTTTTCTTTAAACAGTTTCTTAGTCAGGATTTATATGACCTTTTTGTGTTGTTTGGCTTTTCTTATTTGGGTTCCAGTATTCATTTACCCATATAAGTGCTTAAGTTTTAGCAATTTGAATAGAGCTCTTTTAAGAATTTTTATTTGTTAGTTTGATATTACCATCCAGAGACATGAAAATACACACTGAAAAAACAAACTCTATAAATAGAGTTAGATAAACCAACAAAAACATAAAACTCTCTAATTTAACTCATAATTCTCACTCCTTTGGTATAGCGGTCTCCAAGCTCTTCATCAGTCACATCTCTGGATTTTACTGCTTTTAAGATTTCTTCTGGGATCAATGTTGTGTGTAATATGCAAGCTTATTTTTGGAAACACTGTTATCAGTATCCAGGAAACAATTAGGACTACTCAGCAGTAAAATGCAGTTAAACACTAAATTAGCAGTTTAGACAGACAAGCAATTAACAGATAAATATTCTAGATTACTCTTCAGGAGTACACTTAAGTACACTTACCAGTCAGGAGTATATCCAGTGGACAGACATGAAGTTCAGGAATAAGCTATGGACACAAAGTTGAAAAAGTTCTTTCTGTATCCACCAGAAAATTTACTAATTCATCACCCAATTGGCAAGAGACTCGAGTTTTCTTGTGGGTGATTAGGATCCTTTCCCTACAGGTGGAAAGTGCTCCTGGTGTAGCTGGATTTTGTCTAGGTCTTTGGCTAAACTGCAAGGAATAAATTTCAAAAGCATGTCATGTTATTAGGCCAGTAATTTATTAAGGTAGGGAGGGAAGAGAAATGGGAGAAAATAACAGATCATGGGTCTCAGAGAGAGGAAAGTGCTGAAAAGTTATAAAGTGGACAGATTTATGGACTGTAATTGCCCATTATAGTGATGAAGGAAGTGCTGGGATCCCAACCCCGCCCTCAGCAGAAACCCACAGCTTTAAAAAATAAACTCCCCTTGGTCCCTGGTCCCTCTCTCCCTTCCTTGCTCTCCTTTTCTCCATGGAATCCATGTCAGGAAGATAAGCACCCCAGGCTTCCCCTTTGAATTGAAATTTACAACTCTATACAGATAATGACACTTTTTCTTCCCTAATGGCCTTCTGCTTTTAGAAAGATAAGCTAACCTTGCTTCTCTGCCTTTGTAACCCCATCTGCCAGCTTGCTCAGGAATTTACCCACTTAGTGTACCTATATAAACTTATGAAAATCAGAAAATGGGGCTCAGAATTTGGAGAGAGAAAACTCTCCTCTGGGCCCACGTGTAATAAAACTTTGTTCATCCATGCTCCCAAGAGTGCCATTTGGGTTATTTCTGGCTGGCCACAACAATAGATTATAAATGCCCAGATTTTACTTGCATTTTTATCCGTGTGTGTGTGTGTGTGTGTGTGTGTGTGTGTGTGTGTTTGTGTGTGATACCGTGAGAGCAGGATGTAGAAGGCAAGAACAGGGGTCAAAATGATAGAGTTAGACCAGTTCAGCCTTTGCTTTTTGAGCTATTAATTATTCCACCCTTTTGCTAAAGGCATGGGAGGAGTTCCAGCTATTTGTTGTTTTGATTGATTACCCCACCCATCAATCTCCTGGGAGGACCAATGATAAGGCCCCTGGAGAATAACCAGGGCTTTTCCTGGTTTCCAGAGGAAATCTAGTTTGGAATGGGAAAATCTTGTGAGGGTCTTCCAGCAGCCATCTTGGGGGTGTTGGAAGACAAGTGTTAAATGGCAGCAGTTATTCTGAATTTCTAAGGTTTTGCTGGTATGTAAGAACATCTTTTGTAAACAGAGAAAGTCTTACTTATTTTCCAGTAATTATATTTCCAAAAAAATATTCATGTCTAGTTTCTTTGGTTAATGCTTCCAGGTTTTACAATATCACATGTAGTGGAAATGGGAAACATCCCATCCTTATTTTTGACTCCTATTATTTCTATATTAAGTAAGAACTGAGCTTTAAAACCACCTTGAACCTTTCCATGTTATTAAAATGTTCATTAATTCCCACTTTATTCATGATTTTATGGAAATGTGTTTTAAATTCTGTCAAAAGGCTTTTGTTCACCTGTGGGAATACTGATATTACTTTTTCCTAATGATATTAATATGATATATAATATTAATGAGTATATTAATAGTGACCTGAACTTGCATATCTGTCAGATGTATATTTTCTTAATGGGGTCTTGGATTCTTTTGGAATTTAATTTGAAACTTTTGCACAAATTTCCATAGGTTATATTGATCAATATATTTATTTCTTTTATATACTGCTGTAATTCAGAATTAAATGACATATAAAAGTAATTTGGCACTCTTTTTGTCAATTTTAATAATATGAATCAATTTATAGATCATTATAACTTATCATTATGACGGTTTAACAAAATGCTTCCACGAAATCACTTAAACCTACTGCTTGTGGAAGAGTATTTCCTTCAAACTGCCATTATTTCTTCAGAAATAGTTCTGTGTAAACTCATATCTTTATTTAATGAAAAAGGATATGAGCCACGTGACTTATATTTTCAATTTTAATGTGTAGTATTATAAAAATCACTTTTATAACTTTTGTTATATATTTTTTTAATATGTAATGTTTCAATAGCTTCGTAATTCTTATCTGTCATATCTTATTTGCTGTATTTGTGCTTTCTCCCTTTTATGATAAAATTATATGTTGGTTTTCTATTTTTTGATTTTCATAAAACATGACTTTGATTTTTTATTAGCTTTGCTGCTTTCCTTTGTTCTAAGCCATTAATTTCTGCTTTTATGTTGATTATTTCCTTCTCTAATCTTGCTTTTGTTTTTCTTTGTTCCATTTCTTTTGCCATGGTTGGCATTTTAGGCTGGTGTATGAGATCCTAGTTCAGGAGTGCCACTGTACCCAAGTATTGTTTATTTAATAGTGGCTGATTTGGGGGAGGTGAAGGAATGGAGGGGTTAATGGAAGGGGTTTGTTACACTAGTTTTCTATTTTCTTTTCCCTTCCAGGATCTTAATTATCCCCCCACCTCTTATTGCTTGTCCTTCATGTTGTGGTTTCCAATGTTGATATATGTATTCCACTGTATTAGTGCTTATTTCTTCCATGGAATGATTAGCTGTCCAAGATTGCTCTTCCACTTCCATGGGTATTTTATGTCCTTTACCTTTCGTCAGGACTCTGAACTAAAAGTTCACTTTATAAACTTAAGGTGTATTTTGTCTTTCTGGTGTTTTAGATCCTTCTTAGTTCAATGGCTATGATCTGCTTCTCTCTTCCATTCAGTTTTCCCCTAAATGCCTTCTATATGGTAGGACTGGGAAAGAGCTTGGTGGATATTTTATTTATCTACTAATAGTTAAATAAAAATTTGGATGTTCTCTATCTTCTGTTTATGCTGAGAGCATGTTTTATAGAGTTTTATTTGCTATTTTTGCGATTCCCTATTGTTTATGGAATTTCAGATAGCAGAAAATCACTCACTCAGATAACCAAAATTCTCTCTTCTTTGGTTCACTTCTCAATGTATTAGTTGAACTGAATCTGCTTCCACACTGACCAAGGATTTTGGCAATACGTATGTTCATGTAGCTCCATGACTTGAGTTTCTAACTTTTTATTGGTTAACATGTAAATCTTCATTAAACCTTGGCTAAGTAGCTCAAAAGTTTATGCTTTTAATTATCAGGCTAGTGCTACTAGTAATTGACACTTGGCGTACTCTTAATACCCAAGAGTTTTTGTATGTTCTTATAATATCAATTTCCTGGATAGTATATTCCTACTTTCTTATATTTCACAAATGTCACCAGAATTATATATTTTTGAACTTCATTCCTGACTAACCAAAAGAGCTAAAAGTTCATTATTATGCTCATACAACTCTGTATATAGCTCTGTCCTAAGAAAAATTACCCTGTTAACTTGTTTTCTTCTCCACTGTAAGTCACACCATCCTAATGAATGCAAAAATCATGTCTCTTGTAGAGTCTGGGTAGACCTATAATAAACGGACCTTAAATAAATAATTACTGATTACATTTAGCCATGTAAATTTCTGGGAGATACATTAGCACATAATTAAAATATCTCCCCACCTTCAACCCCAGTCCTTTGCATGGAGAGGATTACTGGAACACATAGAGTAAAAGAAATTCTTAACTTTGGTTGAAATATTAATGGAGTGATCCTATTAATATAGCAAGGACTATCAATCATAAAGAGAAGTAGAAAATAGTAACTCATTTTGAAAAAATTTTTTAGTGTTTTGAGATATTTAAGTCATTGGAGGATAACTTAAGCCAATTGGAGTAATGCGATAATTTTTTATTCAAGATTTTAAAATTTTATTTTTCACTTATTTTCTGAAAAAAATTGAAATCTTTTGGAGCATATCCTCCAAGGCTTGCTTCACTTGCTGGTTCCTTAGAATACTCATTTATACATTGAAGGGCTTTAAAGAAGGGGCAATGCAGGTACAGAACATAGCTACTCCTTTGGATGAAGTCACTCATTCCCTTGCTGATGACTTCATGTAAATGAACAGTTAGCTACCATAAGTAAGGGAGACTATAATCATGTGGGAATAAAAATGGAAAAGGCTTTTGTTCTTTCCTGAGCTCAAGGGATTTTAAGAATGGTCTTGAGAATATAAGTGTAGGAAAGAATCACTAACATTGACATGACCACAAGTGTTATAACTGCTGAAGCAAAGGAAATCAATTCTAACAAATGAGTTTCAGTGCAGGAAATCTGCAGAACAGATGAAGCATCACACATGAAATGATCAATGACTCTGGAAGCACAGAATCCCAGTTGCAGTCCCATGACCAACAGTGGAAGGTGATTAGAAAGCCAGCTGTCCATAAGCTGATTACCAGTTAGTAGCACACTTTGCTGCTCATTATGATCGGGTAATACAGGGGTTTGCAGATGGCAACATAGCAGTCATAAGACATGGCAGCCAGGAGGTAAAATTCAGTAATTCCTAACGAGAAGAAAAAGAATAACTGAGATGCACAAACATGATAGGAAATGATTTTTTTTATTAAAGTATTCAAATATGTAACCTTTATTATTTTTTCTTTGTTTTATATTTATTACTTTTTAAATATATTTACTTTTTATCCATTTTAACCCCCCCACACTCCCCCTGTTTTTGCTGTTTTTTGTGTCCATTTGTTTGGCAATTCTCCTTGTCCGTTTCCTGGCCTCTCCTCTCATCCTTCTCCTCCTGTCTTCACCTGGAGTCGATCCTGGAAACCTCGGATGTGGGAGAGAGGCATTCTCTCACCTGTGCCACCTCAGTTCCTGGTTATTTGGTGCGTTTAGCCTTGGCTGTCCCCTGTGTCTCTCTCCTGTTAAGTCAGTGGGGCCAGATGGCTCACCTGCTCTTGGTGCCAGATGGATCACCTGCTTGCGGGGCCTGGGGGCTCACCCACTCACAGGGCCTGACTGTGCACCCACACACCTTCTATATTTTTCTTTATTTTACCAGGAGTTCCCCGGGATTGAACCCAGGTTCCTCCACATAGGAAATGGACATCCAACCTCTCAAGCCACATCCACCTCCTGCTATATCTCTTAAGGTTGACCAAAGATACCTATAGTTACAGTCATTTCCCATACAGGATGGTCATACAATATATCAGGATTGCTTTATCACCAGCATTCTAAAAACCAGACCATGGGGGAAAAACTAGGTTTGGAGGCACATGCATGATTTCTAATATATGAATGTTTAACCTACCCTGATTATCACAATATCAGGACAGTGAGAATATTCACATGGAAATGATCTTGTTTACAGTCACAATGGTTTTCAGGTATCTGGGAATACAGATTGTTGTCAGTGAGATTTCTAAAAGGGAGAAATTGTGGAGGAAGAAATACATTAGAGTCTTGACACGGGGATCCAGGAGGGTGAGGAATAGGATGGATAAGTTTCCCATCATGCTCCACATGCAGTTGACAAAGAGAAAAATAAAAATTATAATTCACCAGTTCAGGTCATCTGTCAATCCCAGCAAAATGAATTCTGTTTCTCTTGACTGGTTCTGCATTTTGGTTTTGAGTCTTCTTAAATCTAAAATTACTTCAGAATCAAAAATAACAGGATTTTTGAAGCTACAGACATAGAAAAAAATAATATATTCAGAAATAAAACAAGATTAAATAGTTTATCCTGTTTCACAAGGTAGATGATAACTAAAATCGCCCCAACAAACCTAGACTTCTGTCAATCACTGTTCCATTTAAGTCAAAGTTATCTTTGTAAGAATACTAAATTCTGTCTTCCTTTACCCCATTTTGGGCTTCGGGATAATTTAAATTATTGCCTACCATTTCTAAATGAGATGAATTCGGCTTACACATTCTAAATAGAGAAAATAATTATTATTTGAAATATATTTTCCATGAATTTTAATAAACTATTGAAAATTTCTCATAATATATAAAAATTTTGCTAGTGCCAATTTGCAATGCTATTCAAAAATCTTTACCTCATAAAAAGACTTTTGTAAATCTATGGAATATATAGAAATATTAAGAATTTGATTTTCCTCTAATAAACAACTGACTCTAATGCATGTCATTAATTGGTTTACCTCTATGTAAGGGATTCACTGTTCTTTTATCTAATTTCTTCTAATTATTAATTTTCTTTTCTTCTAAATATATTGGTCTTCTCATAATCAGTTCCATTTAAACTCAACATTTGGAAATCTCTTCAAACTGCAGCTAATATTGTCCCAAGTTTCAATGAATCTGGGGCAGAAATGTAGCTCTAGTAAAAAAAAAAAGAAACAATTGTTTTTAGATTTGATCTTGCACTTGGATTCAGATTTTTAAAATCTTTAGTATTTCTTCTTTGTG
>JAQZBX010089453.1:0-12630 GCA_029593785.1 Cabassous unicinctus
GCTTTTCTTCAGTTGTCCTAAATATGACTAGTCTTGTTTTATAAATATATTTGACATTGCCCCCAGGTCAGGTTTAGAAACTAATTGCTTGAACAGTAAAGCTTCTAAACTTCTTGCCAAAAAAGGGCGGTGGGGCTCTAAGTACTGTTGCTGCTGGTTTTAAAATGTACCTTCTCAATAATATCTCTTGTGAAAATTTGCAGAACACCAGGTAGATGAAACAAGCTTAAACTTGTTGCTTCTTCAATGGGTTGAAAATTTCTTTTGTTTTAAACTTTCTTGTGGAAGACAAAAGCAGTGGTGTCATCCACCACTAAAGTCGGTATAGAGTGTCACCTATAGACATAATTCCTGTCACCTTTCCTGCAATCCACTATGCAGCATCTGCATGTCTTCATGGAACATTGCCACTGAGGAGGGCCAAGTACAGAATATGTAGAGGAAAGTTATTCTGTGTATAGTTTCATTTAATTAATGCTTTTTTATTTTAAGGCATTGCTCCACTCAGACAGGGCTTAAAAAGGGACATGATTGTGCTTAATCACTAAAAGGAAAAAAGAAAATTAGTTATCAAAAGATTATTATACTATACATATAGAAATATAAGAAAATAATAAAGAAGAGAAGAAATCACTTAAAGCAGAGTTGAGAGATCTGTACAGTAAGAAAAGCTTTGTGGTATTTCAATGCATGTTTGTACAGTCAATGAATGCTACTTTCTTTTTCATATTCAGACACTAGATGCTGGCTTCACAGAGTGGAGACATCTTCAGGAAAGACAAAGACAAGGCCAAGAGTATATTCATTGGAACTATGTGGCAGCAAACAATTTAGTTACACTTAGTTCTTTTTCTTTGTCTATGTAATGTTTCACTAAAAACTTTTTATAAAAAGCTATCTTACATTTGGTATGATATTATGTATGTTTGTTTTGGAAGTTCGCAACTATTACTCTACACTTATTGTTTATGTATGTTTATGTATGAGCCAATATACTTCAATAAGTTTTTTTTTTAAGCTCTCATTCTTTGCCTTCCTCATGTCAAAATCTATTAGTGACATGAAGGGTGAAAGGTACTGTAAGCCCCCAAGCACTAGACTGTTGAGAATGATCCAAGACAGAACACTAGTAACACTATACATGGCTGGGCAACAGTTGCTGAGTCCTTCAGCAGATGTCTTTTCATGTGATGGATTTCAATGCCTATGACAGGATCCTGAGGTATTCTGAGCTCTGGGGGCTGACATTTAGCATCAGCAAACCATCTTGTCACATCTTCACAAAATCCTATGGAGCAGTGAAACTTTTCCCCTGATGACAGATTAGTTTCTTAAACTTTAGATGTGGTTTTAGAGAAGATACAAGGCTTTGGCTCAGAAATGTCTTGGTATCTCACACTCTTCACAACAAATTAAGGCTTTATGGTTCAAAAAAGTACAGGCAGTACAGTTCCATTGAGCTTCCTTATCATCTGCTGTGTCTTGATTCTTTGGTGTTTTTATGGTGGACCTTTGATCTTTGGATTTTGGTGGAACAGGACCTACAAATCCATTATTGAAATAAAAGTTATGAATAGTGCTGAGATTAAAATGTGGTGCTCAGTCTTGAAAAAGATCAATTTCTTTGGTTAAGCAATCAATATTCATCTTATGTTTCTATTACAACTGCTCAACAGATGCATTTCTTTGAGGGAAAGTATTTGGGATATGGATTTCAAGCTTTTCATATGCCTCCAGTTAGATTATTTTCTATTCCATTGAACTCAGATTTTAGTTTACCCAACTTTGTCTTTTGAATCTCAAATTCTCTTTGAAGTTATTCTACTCTGGCCTTCTGGGAGTACTACTACAAAGCTTTTGTGTAGGCAGCATCATCACATCCCATGCTCAGTTTATTTGCATCACTTATTCTATCCACATGAGCTAAAGCATGGTCTGTGAGGTGCTGAATGCTTTCTCTTTCTACTTAATAATTAGGACAGTTTAGAAGACATGTACGTTCAAATGTAGGGTACACCAACCCTGAACAGACTGCCAGGGGTTTGTTGGGAGAAACTGTAATCTTAAAAGCATACTTTGTTTTGGGCTGAGTGTTCATGAAGTAAAGAGAAGTTGCAGAGTTGGATCCTACTGCCTGGCTTTTAGTGGTGTGTTGGTGAATAAAGATAGGGCCCATGCTCACTTGTCCAGCTATGTTCCTGGAGGTAGCAGATGCTCTAGTCTTAGTGGATATGAAGAGTGTAGGCTGATTCCACATGACCTGGTCATCACCTGTGGTGGCATTAGCTGAAATATAAAACTTAGGTTGACTATGAGACATCACTTCATTAGTATTTGGGGGGCTGATAGCTACAAAAACAGTGGGCTGATATCTATTTACGGTCTGGCTGTTGACTGAAGAGGAACTGCCAAAAGTTCAAGGTCCAGAGGAAAACTTTTCTGAAGAATTGTTTCTTTGTGGGAGTTCAAGTTTAATTTCAATCTGGTTTTTCTGAGGTCCTGTTGAAATATTCTGAATGTTATATTGGCCATGGGCAGAAGAACTATAAACCACCAGGTGGATGGACTGTTGATGGCTGCGGAGTTATAAGTAACCTGATGGGCATGTAGACATGGGAGGGCTGGTGCTCTTGCTGACTGGGCTACTGGGCTGAGGTATGTGGTAGAGGATTAGATGTATGAAAGGCAGTCTAAGGACCAGGTTGTGAAGGTTGATAAACTTGCTGAGGCTTCCTGATATTGAAATGAGATACTCAGCCAGAATGCTGCTGTGTCTGTTGAGCTGTACAATAAGAGTTATAATGTAAGGCCTAATATAGATAGAATTTCCTATGGACTGTTAGATGTAGGAGTATTACAACCAGTCTGGATATTTGGAGCTAGAATTACCATAATGGGATTAAATCTGGTAGTTTGTTGAGAAAGGTTAATATAAGCATTACATTACTTTACATCTTGTATTAGGAAATGGTTTCATGAACTTTACACCCAAAGCAAAGGTGGCCTTCTCAATTGGAGAAAATATTTGATAACCATATATCTGATAGGGCCCTAATATCCAGCATATATAAAGAAACCCTACACCTCCAAAATAAAAAGACAGACAGTCCATTTAAAAAATGAGCAAGTGATTTGAATAGACACTTCTCCAAAGAAGAGTTACAATAGGCTAAAAAAGCACATGAAGTGTTGCTCAACATAACTAGCTATTAGGGAAATGCAAATCAAAACTACAATGAGTTATCATCTTACATGCATTAGACTGGCAACTATTGAAAACACAGAGGGTTACAAGTATCGTAGAGTTTGTGGAGGAATGGGAACACTTGTCCACTGCTGATAAGAATGTAGAATTGTGAAACCATTGTGGAAGACAATTTGGTAGTTCCTCAGGAATCTAACTATAGAACTGACATATAATCCAACAATCCCACCACTGGATGTATAATCAAAGTTGAAAGCAGGGGCACTAACAGATATATGCATACCCATGATCATAGCAGCATTATTCATTTTTGCCAAAAGTTAGAAACAACCCAAATGTCCATCAACAGATGAATGGATTGAAAGTTGTGGTATGTACATACAATGGAATATTAGTCAGCTGTAGGAAGGAATGCAGTATTAACACACAGGATAACATGAATGAATCTTGAAGACATTATGTTGAGTGAAGGAAGCCAGGCACTGAAGGGCAAATATTACATGACCTCACTGACATGAATTAAGCAAATTGAGCAGAATCACATTGCTAGAGTCTGGAAAATACGTTTACAGGAGACAGAAAGGGAAAAGAGGGTTGTGAGCCAAAGCTCTTATGAGCAAAATCTATGATAAGGTGGAAGTGTGTAGTTGTGCCGTGGATGGGCATGTTTAGTGGTATAGTGATGCAATTGGGTTGGGTGGTGCTGCTCTGTGAGAGAAGTAGGGTGGGGAGGGTGGGATGGACTGTCCATGGACCTGGGAAGGGACATTGTGGGAGGTAGTATGTGAACTCTGGGGATTTGCATGTATGTGGTTGAAACTAAAATGTTGGGAATGCTCTTTTCTTTTGGCAAATATGGCATGGGAGACTTACCGGTTTAGGGTGTTGGATGTGGGGGGCATGTGGCACAGGGTGCACATGGGGCAGGCTTCTAAGGAATGTGTGAGTGTTCTTCTTGACATAGTGTGTTGTATCACTGGGTGGAGACCCATATAATAAGCAGGAAGGTCTTGAATTCCCATACTGGGGAGTCCTGAAAATTCTCAAATAGAGTGGGAGTCTCTTGAGAGCATATGCAGTGCCTAAGAGGGAAAGACAGGCCAGTATGTCAAAGCCCTCAATGTTGTTGTAAGTAACTATCAATCTTGTTTTTCAAGGAGTGAAGCTTGCTGGTTCCCATGGGTTCCAAGGGGAGGGGTCAGGAGGAATAGATTGGATGGAACATGGGGCATTTGGGGGGCAATGGAATTGTTCTATATGATCTTGAAATGATGGACACAGACCATGTTAAATTTCATCAGAATTTGTAAAAGTGTATGGTAAAAAATGTAAACTATAATGCAAATCATTGACCATGGTTAATAGCAATCCTTCAATATTTGTACATCACTTATAACAAATGTACCATCGACATAAAAAATGTTACTAATGGGGAAAAGGTTAAAGGGGGAAGATTTTGGGTATACGGGAATCCCCTATATTCTGTACATGACTGTTGTGTTACCTAAAGCTTCTTTGAAGACAAAATGCAAAAAAATATGACACTGGGGGAATAAACAGAAGAAAATGTCACTGCACATACAAGACAATAGCTCTTACAGTGATGAAAGACATAACACCAATTTTTTTTAATTTTACTTTTTTATTATTTTTATACTTTCAAAAAATTTTAAGTTTTTGTATTTTATTTGTTATTTTTAAAGCATCATTATTATTTTCTTATTAATTATATTTGTTTACTTTTTTAGCTTCATTTTTTGAAGATGTTTTGGATCACTGAAGGGTTTCAACTGTGGCAGAGGAGGAGCATTGGTGCAGGGTGTTAGTGATGAGGGATGCATGGGAGGTCATTCACCTGGGGCATACCTATAAGGCATATGAATGTGTTCAAGTGTTTATGGAGCATTTTCACAGTGGGTGGAAATTCACACAATAACTGAAAGAATATTGAATTGCCATCCTGGGGAGCTTTGCCACATTCTCTAATGGAAAAGCAAGAATCCCCCAAGTACTGGGGCATTGACTAGTGAAGGAGGATGGACCATTGATGGACCCTTGATATTGATGATCATACTTACCAACATATACTTTTGAAATTGAAACTTAGGCTAGCATTATAGGGTGCCTAAGAGTTACCTCCTGAGAGCCTCCTTGTTGATCAAATGTAGCCTCTCTCTAAGCCAAATTTAGCATATAAATGCATTAATTTCCCCTCAGTGTGGGACATGACTCCCAGGGATGAGCATCCCTGCACCAAGGGATTATTACCAAGCATCAACTAGCAATGCAACTGGAACAAGACCTTGACTAAAAGGGGGCAAGGGCAAAGAGAAATGGGTTTATATGGCTAAAATACTTCAAAGTGAGTAGGGAAGTCTTTCCAGAGATCACACTTTTGCACGTCTCAGCAGGATCTCATTTTCTGCAAAAGTAATTATTACCTCAAATATTGGAGCTCCTGAAGGTGCTGGAGACATCCAGAAACCAAAGGCAAGGTAAACAGCTCAGGAGTTTGGTGCTCTGCCAGAAGGCTGTACTTTGGAATTTTTGCTCCATATAAATTTGATGATTGGCTTTCCATTTGTGCAAAGAAGATTGCTGGGTTTTGTTTAGGATTGCATTGAATCTGTAAATTCTTTTTGGCCATATTGACACTTTAATATAATTTTGTATTCCAGTCCATGTATATGGAATATCCTTCCATTTATTGAGGTGTTCTTTAATTTCTTTCAGGAAAATTTTGTGTTTTCTGCATACAAGTCCTTTACATTTTTGGGTAGACTTATTCCTATATAATTTTTTTATTTGCTATTATCAATGAAATTTTTTCTTGATTACTTCTTCCAACTGTTCATTGCTTGTGTATAGAAACACTACAAAATTTTGGGTGTTGTTCTTCTAAACTGCTACTTTTCTGTACTCATTTATTAGCTCTAGGAGCTTTGTTGTGGATTTTTCAGGATTATATGTATATAGGACCCTATCATCTCCAAATAGAGAATTTTTTATTTTTTTTCCAAATTTCATGCCTTTTATTTCTTTTTCTTGCCTAATTGCTCTGAGGAAAACTACCACAATGCTGAATAACATCAGTGGCATCCTTGTCTTCTTCCTGATCTTAGAGAGAAGCTTTCTTTCTTTCACCGTTAAGAAAGATGTTAGCTATGGGCTTTTCACATATACCCTTTATCAAGTTGAGGAAGTTTCCTTCTATTCCTAGTGTTCTAAGTGTTTTTATCATGAAGGAGTGCTGGATGTTTTCAAAAGCATTTTCTGCATAATTGAGATGATAAGGTGTTTTTTTTCTTCTTCATTCTGTTAATGCATTGTATCACATTAATTGATTTTGTTATTTTGAGCACTCCTTGCACACCAGGGATAAATCCTACTTGATCTTAATGTGTCATTATTTTATGATGTTTTTTGATTCAGTTTCTTAGTATCTTTTTGAGGATTTCTGCATCTGTATTCACAAGAGAAACTAGTCAATAGTTTTCTTTTCCTTTGGTAATTTTATCTGGATTTGGTGCTAGGTCTTGTTGAATGAGTCAAGGAGTATACCCTCCTCTTCAAATTTTTGAAAGAGTTTGAGCAAAATTGGAGTTAAGTCTTAAGGGAACATTTGTTAGAATTCACTGATGAACTCATCTGGTCCTGGGCTTTTCTTTGTTGGGAGGGTGTTGATTACTGATTCAATCCCTTTGCTAGTAATTGGTTTGTTGAGAGCTGCTATTTCTTCTTAAGTCAATGTAGGTAGTATGAGTGTTTCTAAGAATTTATCCATTTCATCTAGGTTATAAATTTTTTTGATATACAGTTGTTCTTGGTATCTTCTTATAGTCTCTTTTATTTCAATAAGATCAATTTTAATAACTTCCATTGCATTTCTGATTTTTAATTTTTATCCTCTCTCTTTTTTCTTTTGCCTGTCTAGTTAAATGTTTTTAGGTGTTATTTATCTTTTCAAAGAATCAGCTTTTGGTTTTGTTGATTCTCTTTATTGTCTTGTTGTTTTTGTTTTCTATTTCATTTATCTCCATCCTAATCTTATTGTTTCCTTTCTTTTGCTCACTTTGGTTAGTTTGCTCTCTTTTTTTCTGGGTTTTCCAGGTTTGGGATTAGGTCTCTGATTTGAAATATTTCTCTTTTATTTATGTAAGCATTTAGAGCTACAAATTTCCCTCTCAGCACTGCCTTTATTCATCCCATAATCTTAGGTAAGCTGTATTTTCATTTTCATTCACCTCAGTTTGTTTTCTAATTTCATTTCTGATTTCCTCTTTAACCCATTTGTTGTTTAAGAGTATGTGGTTTAATATTCACATTTTTTAAAATGTTCTATTTCTCCCTCTATTGTTGATGTCTTGTGTCATTCCATTGTGGTCAAAGAAGATACATTGTATGTCTTTATTATTTTTGAAATTAAAAAGATTTGTTTTGTGACACATCATATGCTCATGAATGATACACGTGCACTTAAGAAAAACGTGTGTTCTGTTATCATTGGCCACAATGTTCTATATATGTCTATACAACCAGATACAACAGTGTATCATTTAACTCCTGCACTCCCTTATTGATCTTCTAACTAGATTTTCTATCCATTATTGAGAATGATGTGTTAAAGTCTCCACTATTATTGCTAAACCATCCATTTCTCCCTTCAAATCTGTCTTCATATATTTTGGGACTCTGCTCTTAGTTGTACAAACATATTTATAACTGTTACATTTTCCAGTTGAATTGTCCTCTTTATCAGTATATACTGACCATCTTTGTCCCTCAAAACTGATTTTTACTTAAAGCCTATTTTATCTGATATTAGTATAACCACCTCTGCACTTTCTTGCTTACTACTTCTATGGTATATATTTTTTCATCCTTTTACCCTCAATCAACATGTAAATTTGACTTTACAGTGATTCTCTTGCAGGCAGCATATAGTTGGATCATGTTTTTTCATCCATTCTGCCAACCTCTGCCTTTTGACTGGAGAGTTTAATCCATTTACATTTAAAGTCACTATCGATAAAACAGGGCATACTTCTGCTATTTTGTTATTTAGCTCTTTTAAGTATTATACCTTTTTTGTTCTTTACTTCCATTAAAGCCTACTTTTGCATTTATTTTTTGTTTGTTTTGTACCATATTGAATGTCTTCTCTTTTTTATCTGGCTATATTTTACATCTATTTTCCTTGTGGTTACCATGGGATTAAAATTTAACAGCCTAAATTCATAGCAATCATATTAGTTTGATAAAAACTTAACTTTAATACTATGCACATATACTTCCCCCCATCTTGTTTATTTTTTTGTAACACTTATATCCTTGTACATTGTCCAAATATAAAGGTTTATCATTGCTTTTTACACATTTGCTTTTTAGTACTGTAGGATGTAAGATGTGGAGTTGCATACCAAACAATACAAAACACTAATATTGGCATTTGTAATTAACCAAGTGCTTTCCTTTACTGCAAATCTTTCTTTATGCTGCTTGAACCACTGTCTACTGTCCTTTCCAATTAGTCTGAAGAACTCCCTTTAGCATTACTTGTAGGGCAAGTCTAGGGTGATGTAACTCCTTCAGCTTATTTTTTTTTCCTTGAACAGGAAAACACTGTCTTGATTAAAGATACTTAGATTACATAAATGTTACATAAAATATAGAGTACTCCCATATGCCTTGGTCCCTACAACTCCCACATTTTTCTACATTAACAATATCTTTCATAGTGTGGCACATTTGTTACAATTGGTGAAAAGATTTTGGAGCATTGCACTAAACATGAATTATAGTTTACATTGTAGTTTACAATCTCTGCCACACAATTTTGTAGGTTATGGCAAGATATGTAATGTCCTGAAACTGTCATTGTAATGTCATTCAGGACAATTGCCATGTCTCATATTACACTTGTTTTCCCTCTCCGTGCCTTCAGAACCTCCAGTGGTCATTGCCTCGACATCAGCTTTTATTTACCTGAGAATGTCTTAATCTCCCATCATTTTCAAAAAGAGAACCTTGCTGGATATAAAATTCTTGGCTAGCAGTTGTTTTCTTTTAGCTCTTTAAGTATTTCAATCCAGTTTCTCCTGCCTCCATGTTTTCTGATGAGAAATCATTATTCAATCCAATTGAGACTCCCTTGTACATAACACATTGCTTTTCTCTTGCAGCTTTGAGACCTCTCTTTTGTCATTTGCACTTAATAGTGTCATCAGAATATGATGGGCATATTTGTCTTCATCTTTATCTTGTTTGGTGTTCTCTGCTCTAATTGGTTGTGCACATTCACATGTTTTGCTACATTTGGGGAGTTCTCTGTCATTATTTCTTTGACTATTCCTTCTGACCCTTTCTCTCTTTCTTCTTCTGGGACTTCCATAATGCATATAATGGTGTGCTTGATGGTATCCCATAGCTGTCTTAAGCTAGTTTTGCTTTTAATACTTCTTGTTTTCTTTCTGTTCCTCAGACTTACTCATTTCAAGTATCTTTTCCTTAAGTTCACTGATTCTTGCCACCTCCAATCTGCTATTAAAGCACTCAGGAATTTTTCATTTGCGTTATTGTGGTCTTCCACTCCAGTAATTCTGTTTGATTCCTGTTTAAAATTTCTACCTCTTTACTTAGAATCTCATTGTTTTCCTGATATCCTTTAGTTCTTTCTCTGTACTTCCCTTCTTCTTCTTGAACATTTTTAAGATCATTTTTTAAATGCTTTGCTTGGTATGTCCACATTCTTGTCTTCTTTGTTGTTGTTATTTTTCGGTATTTTTATCCTTTTCTTTTAGATGGGTCAGACTTACTGTTTCTTTGTTTCTTTTGTATTCATTTGTTGACATAGTGTTCACTTTAATAGTTTCAAATGTTAACTTGGGAATTTATTCCCTGATATGTCTATTACTTGGTTTTGTGTTTTTCACCAGGAAGGGATGAGACAGAGATTTTCTTGAGCTTCAGTACACCTACCAGGAAGGTCTGCTAAAGGCAAACACAGTGTAATTTTCCCTGCCTTGTCCTAGGCTTTTCCTTGTTAGTTGTTTTGGAATTCCCCTGTTTACAGGAGCTTGGTTGTCTCCATTTTTCCAGGAGACACACTTCCTTCTCCCCGGTTTAAAGCCAGCAGGCATTTGCCCCAGAGTGTCTGGGTAATTTCTGACTCTTCTTTCCTTGTCCCAATCTGCTTTCACTTTGAGAGCAAATACATTGATAAGAGACACACCTGAAATACTTTCCAAAGTCTGTCTTTCCCAGTGTAAATAAGGCCAGGAACTTACAACCAGCTCCTCTGTGCCCTGGGAAGGATCAGGAAAATCACGAAGAACTTCTCTGCTGGCTCCCCAAAGCTGGGCTTCCCTGGACTGCCCAACAAGAGCAGCCTTTCAACTAACTGATCCAGCAGAATCTTAAAGTTCCCACCACCACTGCCCCCGTCCAGGGAGAGTTAAAACAATGGCTACCCTCAGAGTCAGCCCCCCAACAGCCAGATATCATTAATAAAAATCAGAGAGTAGTGACAAATGATGCCCAACCCTATTCTTGAGGAAGAGTAATTTTAGGACTTTTTCTGTCAGCAGGGAGCTATCCAGGGTCTGGATCCGATGACTACTTGCTCCAACAATGGGGGATGGTGCCAGTAGGTGCTGACATGGAAAGAGCAATTTACTATTCTTTATCGTAATTTATCAGACTCTTCCTTCTGCTTTCCCCTGGTTGCTGTACAAGGTTCATTTGGCATTCAAAGTTTCAAAATAGCTGTTTCATACAGTTCCTGCCTCTTTAATAGTTGTTTTGGGGGAAGGACTTAATCCAGGAACTATTTATTCTACCATCTTTTCATCATCCTCCAATTGATCTATATTTAATGATCTATTTTCTAGTTTTCTTTCTAACATTCATTTTCTCTCCCTTAGCACAACTCTTGAATGCAAAAACATCTGACCAATGAATAAATACAAAAATTTGATCAATTGTTTGCTCAGGATGGGAGTATAAGCACAAGCTAATGAAAAAATGTTTTGGCTCATAAATATGTAATGTAACAATACTGCCCATTAATATATGAAATTTTATGTTTAAAATATTTAAAGTCCACGATAGCGACTATTAATAAATAAATACCTTAACTGGCTTATAAACACTCACATTGCAGAGACACATTTATTTGTCATCAATATGACCTAAATATGTCAAAACCATCTTAATTTCAAATAGATTTTTCTATCCTTTTTCTAAAGGTCTCTTAGACTACTTTTCAACTAAAAGAGCATAAGAGATTTATTTTTATTTATTTTATGATATTTTTATTGTGAATTGAGCCATCATCAGAATTGGATCCACCATAGGGAAAACTGGACTGATAATTTTTCTAACACCCTCTTTAGTCAAGGAACTTAGAACATATCAGATGAGTATGCAGCGCCTTGAGCTAGTCTCATATTTTATTCCAGTTCATATATTATCACACTGACAATTAGAATATGTTCTCACATGCAGTATATGTGCGGGCAGGGTGCATTATGGAGGTTGAGTTTAAGTTCTGGAGTCAGAAAAAAATTTTTTTGATAGTCTAGCTCTGTAATCTTTGACTGAAACCAAAGTTCATTGTTCAAGATATATGCACATCAGTGGTCATAGCAGCATTTTCAAAATAGCAAAAAGTTGGAAGCAACTAAAATGCTCATTGTAACCATTGGGGAATTTGATGTAATTATGAACTCCAAAAATTGGATCATGCTTGTAATCTGATCTGTTAATCTGGGCATGATTGAATTATGATTAGGGCAGTGACTGGGCAATGTCAGTCAGTAGGGCGTTGAGCCCCACCCCCTGGTGGGTGGGGAATTGAATATAAAAGGCAAGGCAAAGAACAGAGTTGAAGCAGTCTTTTGAGAAGCAGTTTTGATGTTGGAAAGAAGGCCCCAGGAGAAGAGAAGCAACCATTTGCCTGATCGTCTACAGCTGACCTTGTGGAGGAACCAGAAGCTAAGCCCGGAGAGAAACACAGCCCCAGGAAGAGAGGAACCCCAGAAGCCTGAACCCTGGTAAACGCCGGCAGCTGTCTTGCTCTAACACGTGGCAATGGACTGTGGTGAGAGAAGAAACTTAATGCTTTATGGCCTGGTAACTGTGGACTTCTACCCCAAATAAATACCCTTTATAAAGACCAACCCATTTTTTTTGGTATTTCACATTAGCACCCCTTTGGCTGACTAATACAGAATTTGGTACCGAGGAGTGGGGAAGTGCTTTTGTAATTACCAAAATGTTGGAAAGGTTTTATAAATGGGTAAGGGGTATTTTTTGGAGGAATTGTGAAATGCTTGATGGAAAAGGCCTAGATCACTTTGAAGAGGCTGTTGATAGTAATATGGACGCCAAAGAGACTTTCTATGATGCCTTAGAAGTAAATGATG
>JAQZBX010089454.1:0-12623 GCA_029593785.1 Cabassous unicinctus
GGGATCAAGCTGCAGTAGAGTGAAATGGGTATCCTTGACTACTAGCTCACAGTGCTGTGTGACATGCTTTTTGCCTCACTTATCTGCAAGGCTGTAGTGAAAAGCTCATAGGAAGTAGGAAGCCTCCCTAAAATGCATGTTTATGCAAGTTTATAATCTGCACTAACACAACGCAATACGGAGTGTGATATATATTGCAAGCTACTTGAATAGAATAGTGATATCTTTGCACAATTCCCTTCACTTAAAGTACAGATGAAAGCTGTATTAACAGGGCTACAAACTCCCAGAACTGCACACATTGGAAATTTATGAAATGTCCACAATTCTAATATGGATCTGTTAACCCAGTGGCCTGATATTGCACCCCCAGATTCAACAGTGCTCTGTAAGGTTTTCTGGAAGGTAATCTATTCCAAAGCAGATTCTACCTGCATGCAATCTTTGTGCAACTCTCCTTGCATAAATCATGCTGTAGTTGCCCAGTTCCCCTTTAATCACTCATGATGATGGACTCACTGAAACCCTTCATTATGCACCAATGCGCTAGAAAGAGGACTTGACTTCTCTATTTTCCCTTCACTTTAGAGCTTTGCTTCAAGGGTGGCACACATGAAACTGGGAGACAGCACAAAGGAAATACACTTATCCCCCTTCAGACCAGTTTGGGTTTTTTTTTTTTAAGTAAAACTGCTACAAAGTAAATCTTCCTCAGAAGATAGGCCTCTTTGGTGTTTCTTAAATCAAATCTGGGAACTAAGTATAAAGAAGTAGCCACCAAAATGAATAGTCACAGATACGGTGGTGATATTCACACATCGCGAGCAAACTCCTCTCTTTCTGAGACTACAAGAGCTGCTTCCAACTTCCATCCTCTGTTAGCTATGTTATGAAATTGTCTGACATATTTTCTTTTTTGCTCAACTGACCTTTCATCTCTAAAATCTGCCAACCTTTACGTTTTATATGCAAAGTATAAGCAGGGCAGCTGACAAATCTCCTGTTACTTGATGGCATTTTAGTTTTTTTTTCCAGACTAGATTAATTTGGAAGCCTCTGCAGTTAAGCTCTCAACTTCTTGGTATTCAAACACCATCATTTAAAAATTGTCAGACAAAGAAATCTCTGCCTTTATCCATTTTATTCAGATCAGGCCATCTAAGATGATATGCTTGAATTAAAAAGCAAGGTAATATATAGTTATTCTAACATAGAAAAATCCCTGCTCTGGCTGTCCTAAAGAACTCTACCAACTAACAAGTTCCATCTTTCACAAGCTGGTGATTTACAGGACTATTTTAGGTGAAATGGAGATGAACTTTTGACAAAATATCAAAGTTTTGTATGTTTCTAAAAAATATAGCAGCAATAAGTAAAAATATATAGCTTTATTTTATTATTTTTATATATAAGATTAAAAAGGTGATTTGGGAAAACTATTGAGCAAATAATAGTACAGGTCATTTGCAGGTATGACAATGAATGATTCACCATATATGAATGAATGAAATCTGGGAAACTAGACCATCAGTTCAGGTTAGGCCTACAGACTATAAACCAGGGGTTCTTAACCAGGGGTCCATGGACCAAAGATTTCAGGGGGTCTGTGAGCTTGAACTGAAAATTTAAAAAAACATTATTCTTGTGGCAATGTGTTAGTGCGGGTATGTCATAAAACTATCTGCTGCTACATTCTGAGAATGGGTCCATGGTTTTCATTTGACTGGCAAAGGGGTCCATGGAACAAAAAAGGTTAGGAACCCATGCTATAAACAAAACATTGTCATTAAGCCCTTGGAGGCTACAATTGAGTCTTACTCCACTCTGTATTTTCTACGCCAAGAGGTAGCACACAAATAGGTGCTCACTTAAAAACTAAAAAAGAAACACAAGTCTACTAGGTCTTGAGAGCTACTCAACAGCTTTAATTATCCCACACTCTGGCCACCACCCAGTCCCCGAAGAAGCCAACCCAAAACTTCCAGGTTCTTCGTTAGCTCCAATGCTCTTTCTGAATTCTCCCCCAGCATGTGGTGTGTCAGATAATTCCTCTATTTTATATTTTGAAACTCTCTCACTGACTCCTTTTCCTCAGCTTACAAATGAGTTTCTCTCTACCCTATACCAATTCCCCTCCAAGAAAACAAACAAGTAACTCTTAATCCCCACATAAACACACATGCTCATTTTCACACAATCCTAAACATTCCCTGACTTTGCTTCTTCTTTGAGATGTTCCTCATTTCACTTCTAAACTTCTGGGAAGAGGAGTCTAGAAGCTGGTAGCTGGTAGGCCAAATTCTGCCCACAGATATATAATAGTTAGCGCTCAACTCTGTGTGTGTGTGTGTGTGTGTGTGTGTGTGTTTTAATTGAACATTTAGCAATCAGGAGATAAAACAAAATAAATTTTGGATTTATAGCTTCTTTTGGAAAATAAAAAAAATCAGGTAACATTACTCTCCAGTCTGCCACAGACCCCACCATTCCCTATTATTCTCACCACCACTCCCTATTATTTCTCACACCTAGCCTACTTATTACATTCATATTGCCTGATGGAACGTATTATTAGATTTAGCAGCTTACAGGCAAATGGTTACTTCAAATTCACCCAGTGCAATCTGGTTCCTGTTTCTATTCTCTTCCAAAAACTTCCCTTGAAAGTAACTAATAACCTCCTAATGGCCCAAGTCAAGGCTTTTTCCCAATTCTCACCTCAGTTGATCACATCATGATATTCAAACCGCATTGACATATCTGTCCCTAATAGTATGGTTTTTCTTGTCTACTGACCCTACACTTTCCATGTTCTCCTCCTCCCTCTCTGATATTTCCTTCCCTCTCTCCTCCTGTTCCTCAGCTCCCTTTTTATCCCACTTCATTCTCAGTTTACTCCATTATTCTCTCTTCTTTCCACTTTACTTCCATGAATAATGTTTAATATTTCTTATTGTACTTTCTTATTGTACTTCTCACATATCTATTTTTCATTATTCAAATTTTAAACTATTATGATTTAGCCTGTGGAGGAGGTATTGCGCTTAACACCAGAAATTCTGCAGGCTTCACTAAGTATTAGTTGTATAACCTTGGACAGATTACTCATATTCTCTAAAGTGCATTTGCAAATTGGAGATAAGGATAGCACTACCTCATAGGCTGTGGTGAAGATAAAATGAGATGAAGCTTCTAAAGTACATGCATGGAATAGAGTAACAATGAAACATGTTAGCTATTATTATCCCATTTTGTACTTTAGCTCTTTGCATGTGACTTGTTTCTCCCTAGACAAGTGAGGTCCTTGAAGACATAGATTGTGGCTTCTGGTTCCTTGTTTGATGGAAAGTATGCAGTTCAAGATCTTCTAAATGGCAGCACACAATTAATATTTTTTGACTAAATGAAGGAATGAATGAAACTCAACAAAATCTGCTCCTTGATGAAGAGCTTCCTTAGACGCTTTCTCCCTGATCAAGACCTCATGAAGTATCCTATTCTCTGCCCCTCAATTCCAGTCTTCCCAACTGTATTAGTCAGCCAAAGGAGTGCTGATGCAAAGTACCAGAAATCTGTTGGCTTGTATAAAGGGTATTTATTTGGGGTAAAAGTTTACAGTTACAAGGCCCTAAAGAGTCCAACTAAGGATACCATAAGAGGTACTTCCTCACCAAATGTCTATTGCCATGTGTTGAAGCTAGATGGTGGGCGATGTCTGTGAGGGTTCTGCCTTCCTCTTCCCTCTTAAGGCTCCCGTGGGTCCAGCTTCTTCCAATCTCAGCTGCAGGCTGGCATAAGGCTCTTCTTTCTTTCCAGAACCCATGTCTTTCCTGGCTCAGCTGCTCTGTTCTCTTCATAAGGCCAGCTGTAAACTATCAGGCGAATGGCCCATCTCTCTTCCCAGGGCCTCTGCTGTGTCTGCGGAGATGTCTCTCTTCCCCTGTGTGTCTTCTCTGTGTATGTACTTCTGTGTGTCTCCTTGATTGAGTGTCCATTTATATAGCCCACAAATGGGGCAGGGACTCAAACTGAGTCACCCTAATGATGTGGCCAAATCAAAACCCTAATCATAACATAATTTAATCAATGGCATCTCAGCTGAATCTAATACAATGAAAGGGTATCATGCCCAGAAGAAAAGAACAGTTTACAAACATAATCTCTCTTTTTGGAATTCGTAAATAATCTCAAACTGCCACACCAATTAACTTCCAACTAACTCTTTTTAAATCACAGTTTCCTCAAATATAAATGAGGAAAATAATGAAATAAAATAAAAGCTCCCCTCCCCCCACGTCCCCACGGTTTGGTGAGGATTAAAGCAGATATTGCATATAAAGAATCTGCACAGTTTGGGACACTTTATATTACTCAGTAAACATTAGCTGTCTTTTTCTTTTTATTATTACCCTTCCCAATTACCATCCCCCAAATCATTAGTTTGTTCATAAATTGGATGATGACCAGGTACAATGCCACCACTCTCAATGAAAAGTTTCTAAAGATGGAAAAGAAAACTTTTCCACCACCATGATCCAAAGTGTCCTTTAAAATGAAAAAAAGCATAATTAGGGCTCTTAAGACATCTGGATCTGTAAATGATGGTGAGTGGCCCAATGAGGCCTTCAAACTCTACACAGTGCAACACAGCCACCTCTGTCAAGATCATCCTAACCTTGACAGAAGGACCTGAAATAGACCACTTCCTTCCTCCACCTGTTGTCCAGACACTCATCTCTTCTAGTATTTATTGAATACCAAAAAATGTGCCAGATCAGATGGTGGTACTTTTCTATGAGTGTAGAGAGGAACAGATGACCTGCAGATAGGCACATGTCTGATATACATCTATCACAATTTTAAGGCAAATACAGAGCGACTTGTGTCGAGGTAGGCCTCCCTTCCTGACCAAACTCTAGACATTTAACATAGCTCCATGAATCACTGCTCTGGTGGTTTGAAAGCTGTGCCCAAGGAGCCTCTCTGGGGCTGGAGCAGGGGCCTGCAAGAAAGAAGTAATGGCTTAAGGAAGGGAGGCTGCTCCCAGATCCACTCAAGCAGTTCTGTTTTCCTTTATTTTAGATTGCTTGTTTCATTGAAAGAACATTATTCCTGGCTTAAAAAATTTGAAAAGAAAAACCACTGATTTATCCAACTCCATTTTACTAATGAAGAAACAGAGTGCCATAGAGGTGACACCACTTGCTAAGCAACTCACAGGCCAAGTTGGTGGCACAGGTAGGAAGAGAATCTAACCCTTTCGCCTTGCAGGCCAGTATTCTTTCAGGCAACCCCAAATATGTAACAGTCTTATAAAGTTTGGCTCAAGGCCTACCTCTTATATGAGTCATCATCATAGCATTACTCCATCACAGTTATCTTGTCTCTAGTTCTAGGCAGCTACGGTCCTTTTTGTTTGTACCATGAAATAGAACTTCCCATTCTGAAAGCTTCTCTGTCTGTGTCATGTACATCTCCTCCATGGCCCATGAGGCAGTGTCAACCTCATGCTATGACAACACACATCTTGGCTCAATTAAGGCATTCCCCAATTGTTACTGCAGCTGTGGAAATGATTCCTTACCCATCAGCTCCCAGAAAAATTTGTGAGGTTACCCAAGGAGGGGTACAGGCTTGGGTAGAAGAGAGATAAAAGCTCCTTTGCCCCACTATATGTGGGGTACCAGAATTTAAAAACTGTTGCCTATATTAAGAGAACTAGGATGAAACTTTGATAGAATGAAAGCTAAGAGAGTCCAGAGAGGAAAAACAACAATGTGAATTGGACTGGATGGAAGATAATAGAGGGCAGTGAGGACTGCAGCATGTGTGCATCTCCAGTTTAGAATAAGCATGTGGAAGCGCTGCTCTAGCCAAACAAGGTTTCCTTGCCAGCTTGCCTTCCCCCAAACCCTCAATAAAAGTTAATGTCCATCAAAATTATCATACAACTGCAACCTACTTTTCTGGTATAAATCATTTGAGCATGTATTCCTCTAGAGACTCAAGTGCAAGTCAAACCAAAATCCGAGGTCAGCTCCAGACTATTCACTTCTCCTGGGAATCCACCTGCCACCTGTTAGAAGATGGTACTTTTTATTCCTCATGAATGTGGAGTAGATGAAACTGAGACAAAATGGCTCACCAGATTGTGGCTGATGCGAAATACACTTCCCTAATTTTTTTTAAGAAGAGATATGGTAAACAAGGATAATCGGCTACTATCTCCATTTACTTTTACTAAAACCAAGAAAAAAATCCTAGAGAACAGCAACCATTTTTTTGTGAAGGAGAGCATCCAAAAGTGAGCATTGCTTGCTAGTCTTTCTGAGTAAAAGAAAACCTAGTTTTACAAAGCTGACAAATTTTAAGATCTCCAACCCCAAGCCCACTCCCTTCCATTCTCCTAAATTATAGACTTTGAAAATATACAAGGACACGAAAAATGCCTGTGGCACAACACTCATGTTAAATGAAGCTCACTATGTAGCAGGAAGAAAAACAAAAGAGAGATGACAGTCAGGAAAGAGGAAGAACCTGCTATGGCTCCCAGAAGCCCAGGAAAACCAAATGTACAAAGCCCAACCTTCACACTCACCTTCTCCAGTCAGTGTGCTAAAAAAGAAACTAACTTTCTGGAATTAAAAAAGGTAAAACAGTTATATGGTTGAGCCCATTATCATGGGACTGTTTTTAAACAAAAGAGGTATATTGCAATTCAATCGCATTTTCTATAAACCTCCGCCTGCATGTGGCAGTGCCAGGGGCCTGTTCTGTAACAGTGTTCCCTAATGCCAATGTTATGAAGGGACCTTGTTTTACTCCCAAGGTAGGCAGAAGAAGGGAATTTTCCTGTTTAAAAATATTATTATATTTTTAATATTGTGACTGCAGCAGGAATGGGGAAAATGTTCAAACTCTTGAAGTTTCTCTATTCCACTGAGGACTGAATGAGAATAACTTGGCTTGAAAACTGACCAAGCGGAAAACTCTGCAGGAGGATGAAAGGATAAAATAATGCCAGTGGCTGTAAGGAGGAAGAACTGTGAGGCTCTGGGACAGGCGAAGGAGACATGTCATCTAAATTCCTTCCTTGGTGATTCCTGAGGGTGTTAGCAGAGAAGGTCTGAGTGCAGCCTGGAGGCAGGCAGGAGGCCCTCTGGGCTGAGTGGGCAGGGCTCACTGTTAGCTACTTCATTCCCCCAAAACCTGGAACAGTGCTTGGCACTTGGTGCCCAATGCCTTCTTGTTAAATGAATGAATGAACCTCCAGAAATCCCTCTCGGCTCCATGGTTAGCACTCACTTGCCACGGCTGCAAAACCACCAGAAGCATTCAGTCAGGGCAAGCTCCATCTCTGACCTCAGTCTGTCCCCCATCAGGCTCCATTAATTTTCACAAGTCCTGACAGCTCTAACGTTAATACTCACACTTGCTGATGGAGCCACACAGCAGGTTCAGACTGCTACCTTCTCCTCTGAAACTCATGCATTAGGGTTTCTTCCATGCTTGCAATGGGAAACCAAGTCTAAGAAATATTAAACACAGAAAACTATATTACAATAATATCAGGGCTGAGCCAGAAACCCAGGAGAAAGCAAGGAAATCTGAGCAAAAGCCCAGTGGTCCACTGTAGGAATTAGGGCTAACGTGAGAAGAAGACACAGCTGAAATAGTCACTCCTCTTCAACCTCAATTTTTAAAAAAATCCCCAAATCCCAAGCAGACCCCCACTGGACATGAGCAGTCGCCAGTATATTGCACTGAGGGCAGGTGACATCCCTAAGAAGCGCCAACGTAAGGGAAAAGGTCGTTAGTACCCATAATCCTTAAGGATGCTATATTCAGAGATTTGATTGTTGCTCAGCAGCTCCTTCTCTGTATGCATTCATGTCTCAACCATAACATTATTCTAACATAACTTTTTCCAACTTAAACACATACACACACACTCGCACTCATACAGTTTTAAAGACAACCATGGGGTAGTAAAAATGAAATAACATTCTCATCTCCCAACTGGATATTTCTAAGTTGCCATCCAGACCGATGCAGCACGGTCTAAATGTGAAATTGGTGATAGCTGTCCACTGAGACGCAACTCCATTTTCACTCTGTTATTACTATCTGGCCAGACAACAGGAACCATCAGGTGGAGTCAGTTCCACTGTTTCTTTTGTCCAACCTCTCCCTAACAAATGAGGGCTTTGGCTTGTTGAGAAAGATTTATACCATATTCAGTAAACTTGGTCTGAACAACCAGACTATCTTCTTAAGACCCTTCAATCTACTTCCTTAAGCTTCAGAAAACTGGATCCAAATCAGGGTTCCACTGGATCGACACACAAACTGGTAAAGACATGTCAAGTCTCCTCTCAATCAGTTGTGTGCACGTCTGTATCACAGGAGTTTATAGGAATTTAGGAATAGATGGCATAATGGAAACAGTCTTTGGGGGGCTTTGGAGTCAGATTTGGGATCAAGTTCTTGGTTCTGTCACTTATAATTGTACAACCGATCTTACATGTGGATGTAAAAATGAAATGAGATCAGTAAAGGACCTAATACCTAGTACAATACTTGATACACAAAGGGTGATTATCATTGCTATTTTTGTCCTATCTTCTGTTTCGCACTGTAACTCCCTTCATGATAAGAGCCCTACTTCCTACTACTTAAAAGAGCAGTCAATTAATACCTTTAATAAACTAGTAGCTGTTGGTTGACGATATTTATGGTGAGCTAAAGAATATGTTGTTTTTTTCCCCACATAGGTCTTTAAAAAGCAACTGAAAAGAAGGTGTTCCTTCCAGCAATAACTATAAAATAAGTGGCAATTATTCTACTGAATAATTAGAGGAACAAATACAAGTACTATGTGTTTGCATTTTAAACCATTAAGTATGGTAAAGATCAAATTAAATAAAAATAACACAAGGCATAAAGGCCATATTCTTCAAAAGAAATAATTTTAGAGGGTTGTTGGATCCCTCCCCATTAACCCTCCAAATAGGAATGAAAAATCTCTTTTTGTAATAACTGCTATTATTTTTGCATGCTGAATAATGTTTAGACAGATGAATACAGGATTTCAGTGAGCAATGATTCCAAGAGGCTGGGCTGCAGAAGCCAGAACTGAGGGTTAGCAGTGGAAATAAAATCTCTGCTTTAACAGTGCCACTGGGGCTAGATGAAAATGGTCTTCTAGAACTTGATTAAAGCTAAATTGAAAAAGAACATATTTGGCTAATATTACATTAGACTAAAATATAGAAATGAACCCTAATACTCTCGAAATCTAATAAGAAAACGCCATCTCAATTTCCAAACTTTCAAAGCATCTTCTTTAAATGCATCACAGATCAATTTACATGGTACTTTTGCCAATAAGCAAAACCAAATCACAGGTTCCAATTGGCTTATATTGGAAAGTGTGAGAGCAAATGCTAGAAAATGCAATTACTGCAAACAAACTCCATTTTCTCCCCTCTGAAGGGAATTTCAGGGAATATTTTATTGCCATCAAATAATATTTCTGAAGGCATCAATACACAATTCTATTTTCTTTTCAAAGTCCCCACTCACTGCATAATCTAATCCACTCTACAGAATATTTTGAAATTTAGAGACAAGCCTACAAAACTGGATATTACCTTGCACACACATCCTATATCAATTTTAATAGTATGCACTCTGGACAGGAAGCCACAGAGAGGGAAATGTGGGTTCCAATAAAGTTGACTTTTCCCATTTTATAACTTAAAAATTTTAATGAAGCTGTTCAAGGATAAAACTTAAAAAGAAACTTCTCAGGGAAGATTGTTTTGATCACTAATGACAGTGATGAGATGAGGGAATGGAGAGCACATTCATTTCCTCCTCTGTTTTTTTGTTTTTCCCCCCTCAATTGGCAAATGTTTGCTATTAATGAGAACTCCACTTAATCAGAAGCTCCTAAGAAGACTTCTTGATGGGTGTGAGGTCATGAAGACTCCTTCAGATAAGGGACTGATTCTAATGGAACATCAGTTCCAACAGTCTCCGACCTCTCTCCTTGAGAACAGAGTTGTGCATGGTCTAAGACCATCCACAGGCCTCCCTTCTGGGATGAAATAGCACAAAGTATGTAGTATAATTTCTCAGGAGGAAAAGAGTCTGGAAAGTCCATCATGGCCCTCGGGGCCCAAGGTTCCAGGAAGTAAATCAAATTGAATAAAAACAACACAAAGTATAAAGGCCATATTCTTTAGAAGAAATAATTTTAGAGGCTATTTCACTTCTACATTTTCACTCCTTACCCATAGTTTTCTTGATCTAGACCACAAAATCTTATAGTTACAGCTCACGAGATAAATTTATACTGTTTTCCTTAAACCATGTTTTTCCATAAGTAGTATGCTTAAAGCATAAGGAGTTCTTTAAAGTTCTCCTTTAAATAGTTCAATAAAATATTTTAAGGAATCCGGGTAATCAGGTCATAGTTGGAGAGCATACCATGTCTGTTGAACACTGTTACCAGCAAGACAGCAAAACAGAAAAAAAGAGCAGAGGTAGTCCTTGTTTTAGCAGAGGCTCCCAGTTCCAGGACATTCAAAGTCAAGTGAACACACACTGCCTTTGTTCATTAAGGTGCTTGCCTATTTCTCTCCTTTATCATATACATCAATGCCTCCTGACGCTGCATGGGTTTTCACCCACTTTAAATCCTTCCAGATTCTCTAAGATTGCCTACAGAAAAAAAGGCTAAACGCCCTGGTGTGGTGTGTGGAACTCTGTGATTTGGCCCCTGCCAGCCATTCCACTTATACCTGGGGACCTGAACTTGTCAGGTGCTTGCAGTTCACAGAATGAAAATCTGTCTACAGGTCTCTCACTCTCAGGTGACTATGGGACCTCAGGATGGTCAGACTATATTCTATTCATCCTTGCATTCCCAGAAGACTTCAAGAATTATTTATTGAATGAATGAATGAAGAAATAATTCTATCCTGGCTAAGAATCATGTGAATACGAGTAGCTAATACTTCCAATTTTGGATTCAAGATGGTGTATATGTTACCAATTCTATTTTCATTTTATCATAGGATGTCACTAACTATATACATTATAAGGCAGACTATTCATTTGCTATTGCAAATCTAAATCTGATTTCTAAAATCTGTCATAAGGGGTAGATTTTTTTGTTGGGGGAGCTTGGTCAGGGCAAAGAGATTGGACTGCACATAATAAAGACTCAATATTTGTTGATTATATGAACAAATGAATAGATGAATAAATTACTGAATGGACGATAAACACCACACAAATAGCATGTTGCAATTTCAAAAGAGAGAAGAACTGCTATTACTGCATGGTTAGCCTTACTCATTTAAAGATTTTTCTAGTCTTTGTTTCCAGGATTTAGTAGCTCAGAGGAGATAATCAATAGGTGAGAGTTAATGGAACAGCCATTCATTATTTGAGGAAGGGGCCTGTATTTCTTCGTTGTATCCCTTCATTTGAAAGTGTCACCCCTAGGTCTCCCAGGCAAATCATTGCTATTTTGACAAGCTGACTATGTAGATGCCAATCTTTAGAAACGAGCCTACGGCTTGGGTCCAAACAAGATGCTCGCGTGTGCATCTTCTCAGGCCCCCGAGTCATTGGGTAAGATGAGAGATTCCATGCTAATTTATATGAGGGGTCAGTCGATCTTTCCTTTTGCTTCCAACAGAAGATCCAGAGGCAGCAGATGCTCCTGACCTCCCATGGTCTAATTCCAGGCTCATGGAAATTCCAACCTAGGAGAGTCCTCAGAGATCAGAATCATTCCTCCCATGGAAGGGGAAACTAAAACCAGCAAGGCTAAATGACTCCTCTAAGGTCACCCAATTAGTTCATTGCAACACAAAACCCCTGATTTTGCAGACCAATCTGCTCCTCCATCCTCTCTCTCAAATAGACTCAAGAGTTTTTGAATCTAAGATAGTTTAAATGATTTGCTTTACAGATCAGGAAATTGAGGTTCACAGAAATTGAGAGGTTTTTCTGAAGTATGTGACAACAACACATATCCTGATTGTTAAAATCAATCTGCCAATACCTGCAAGTACTATCCAATATACCCCAAGCTTATGGTCACTAATTTCTTCATAGCTCATCATCCCTCAGTCATGCTCAAATTTCTTTGTTGGGATATTCCTTCCTGTTACTTTTTTAATCTCTATTATTATCGTTTCAGGTAATTTTCTTTCATTTGACCCACAGAGGGCATCCGTTTAGCCACCCTTAGGGTCTTTAACTGTGAACTTGAATCAGAGAGTAACTTAAAATGATAGGAATGACCACTCTGGAGCCAGCTGTCATCCTTCCAAACTTTTCTTCTGGTTCTTAAACTATTGCTGAGGCACCTTTGATGAAACTCAATGGTAAAGATTTACCATGATGCTAACGTATCTTCTTATCTCTTTGTTCCCTCAGTAGCTAAGGGGTTACATTTGCTTACTGTGAATCAATGTAGCACTTATTTTCATATTAAATACCAAGGCAGTTTCTCAAAGTTCTGAGCAAAAGATTTTCTAGATTTATATCTTCTTATTGAAGGCTCATCTCAACCACAGTATTTCATTTCTGCAGGTCTCTAA
>JAQZBX010089455.1:0-12630 GCA_029593785.1 Cabassous unicinctus
TTTATCCCCCCTTGCTGCTTGTGTCTGCCGTGTCCATCCGCTGTGTGCCCTTTCCGTGTCTGCTTATCTCCCCCTTGCTGTGAGGTCCCGCTGCATCAGCCCACCATGCCGCGCAGGCCGGCCTGCCCTCACAAGGAGGCCCCGGGAAGCGAACGGGGGCCTCCCATATGGTAAACGGGAGCTCTATTGATTGAGCCACACCCGCTTCCGTCCACCACATTGCTTTTCAATAAGTCAGGTTGTTGTATAATTTTGGGTATGTTTCCAAAATCCTTAATCTGTTATGCTAATTAATTAATTTACCCTTTTGCCACTGACATGCTGCATAATAAATAGATCCCATAATAATTATTTTTTATTTTATTTTATTATTTTTTCTAATAATAATTCTTGATATTTGGTGATTTAAGATCCCCCAGTTGCTTCTTATTCAAAATAATTTTGACCCTTGTTGGTACATTGCATATGAACTTAGAATTTATTTGTGAATTTCTTATTTTAAAAAACTTAATATCTTAGGAGGAATTTAATATATGGAATAATTAGGAATTAATGAAATTTTAACAATTTCTATGATATATGCTCCCATTTACTAAGGTTTCTTCTTTCAATAACTCTTTGTAGAGGTTTTAAATATACATTTCTTTACATGACATATATTCCTATTATTTGATAGTTTCGTTGGTGTTATAAATTGTAAATTTTCTTTTTTGTTTGTTGCTAGAATATGGAGATACAATTGATTTGTTATGGAACTTCCAACCAATTTGCAATATTATTAAATCTAATAGACTGTAGATTACTATGAAATGTCTAGATATACTGTCATGTTATTTGGAAATTATAACAACTTAATGTTATACTTTTTCCTTATGCCAGTTATTGCTTGTCTTAACATATTGTACAATCTAGAAAAAACCAAACAATTTAAATAGCAATGGCTGTAGCAGTCATTCCCATATGGAATATTAGGGGGAAAGTTTTCAAAATGTTAACATTTCATATAATGCTTGAAATAAGTTTTATTGTAGGTTTACTTTGTGACATTAAGGATGGTCTATTCCTAAGTTTCTAATGTTATTTTTTATTGATTGGAATGGATTTTGTTAAATGCTTTTCTGCCTCTATTGAGATAAGATTTTTTCTCTTTTATTTCTGTTAATGTAGTGAACAACAGTGAATGCTTTTTTCAAAAGTTAAACTAACATAATTGTGGCAGTTTGTCATTGCTTATGAATTAAAAAATAGATATTGCATTGTATTTGTAAAATGGTCTGTTCCTCTGGGCATATTAGATTGTATTAAATTCAGGGGTTTCACTTTTACTTGATTAAATTATGATCAATGTTTTGACCCAGCCACATCAGTAGGACATTGAATCCCTGCTCCCTTAGTGGGTGGAGACTCACGGAGAAAATGGCACAGAGAAGAACATGGGAAGAGAGACAGCGCATTAAACAGGAACCTGCAGCCCCAAGAAGAGAGATGAGCCTGATAATCTACAGCTGACCTCGTGAAAAGTCCAGAGAAGCTGAACCTGGAAAGAGACTAGCAGTCATTTTGCTCCAACATGTGACAACAGACTTTGGTGAGGGAAGAAACTTACACTTTCTGGCTTTGTGAGTGTAAGCTTCTACTACAAATAAATACCCTTTATAAATGCCAACAGATTTCTGGTTCTTTGCATCAGCACCCCTTTGGCTGACTAATACAATTATGTATATATGGATTAATTCTAATTGTTCATGAAGTATTATGCATTTAATATTTCTCTAGGTTCCATTCATATTTTGTTATCAATTTTGCTTCTAAATCCATGTGAAATAATGGTCTCTCTTAAGTTTCCAATCAGGAAGTTTTATGTTTGCTATTCTATAGAGGAATCTGTCCAGCATTGATAGTGAATATGCATAAGGCCGGGGACATTCTTCTAATCAAGTTATACCTCTCCAGTTTCATTCCATTTTAGTTAAAATATATACTTTGAATTTTTCCATATTTTTATAATTTCTAGGTGATTTCTTCAATCTTGAATTTAAAATGAAGGAAGAAATGAAATGAGCTAGAAAATCATTTGATGAAGCAAAGTATGGACCTTGATAGTTTTTGTACTTGCTGAAGCTTCCTTAACTTCTGAGGCAACTATATGTAGTAACTGCATATTTCCTATAGTAAGGCAGCAATATCTAACCATGAAAATGAAATATGGAGAAACACACAATTTTTCAGACTTTATTTTCATGTCTGAAATTTTAGAGTATTTGAGTTTTTAATTGCCTGCCTTTATTTTGCCATACTTGTATTATTGGGTTTTATTGACCATACAAATTTTAAGTACCTTGCAATTTATGCAATTCCTTCTAACTTTTGACTATATAGATGATGAAGTAGTATTTATGTGTTAGATTTCTTTTTTGCCATTGTATACAATATTGTAGCTGTTTAATACGTGACATTTAAATATTATCTTTGATCCTATGACAGCTGAGACATGTGTTTTATATTTTTCAAGTTTCTAGAAAAACTAATCTGTGAGATTGTTAATGAAGTCAACTGGTTTGTATTTCTCTTAAGTAGATGATAGTAATACAGGAAAATACAGTATTTTTTAAAAAATTTTAAGTATCTTAAATGGTAATTTGTTTTAATTTTCTTCAGATAGCAAGAGTAATTTGCTTTTAAACTCTAAGATTCATTTGAATGCCTTAGTTTTGGTAGGCTTTTTTAAATTTAAAACCTTTGGGGCTTATACTGTACTATTCTTGTATCAATGCCAAAGATGTACTGTGTTGATAATGGGGGAGTATGGAAAAATTATGCCAAATTATGCTATGGACCATGGTTGGTGGTAATAATATGATGATGTTATCTCATACTCTGTAACAAATATTCCACCAGGGTGTGAAATATTGATGAAGGAGTGTTTTATGGGAATTCTACACATGTGCATGGTTGTTTTGTAAGTTCACAACTTCTGTAATAAAAATATATATTAAAAAATAAATAAATAAATGTTTTCAGTAGCATGAATGGAATTGCTTAAAAAGCTTATGGCAGGATAAGCATTTGAGATAGTGTTTTACTTGTGTATTGTGGAAATGTGTACTTCAGTAAAACCATATGTGGCCATAGAAACCACTTGTATTTCAGGATATACAGGTTGTGTGTTTATTTGGCTACCTTGTATTAAATTATTGTTGCAGTTAGCTTAAAATAAGGATTAAAATTGCATTTAAGGGGAGGCAGTGTAGCTCAGTGGTTGCACGTTGCCTTCCCACAAAGGAGGTCCCAGGTTCAATGCCTGCTCTGGTAGCTCCAAAAAAGTTGCACTTAAAGGGATCACTGAATGTTACCATCTGTGAAACTGAATGATTTTTGTGCCACTTAATCACATCATCTATAAATCAGTATTTGGGAAAATTATACTTTTTTAACTTATCCATCCAGGGAATAAAGTAAAAAATTAAACAGATTAATGTTGGAAAAAAATAAAATTAAAATTTCTTGTTAATATTGTGTATTTCTTTCACCTCCTTTTAGTTTTGACTTAATCTATGCTTTGTCTATTTTGAAGTTATGGTGCTGGCTAAAAATGTATATGCCTCCATGAAATACATCCTGAAAGGGTCTAAAAGCATTGGCATTTCAATTGCAACAATATACCTAAACCCTAAATCTTGGTTTCTGAGAAAGTTTACCCACACAAATAATATGGGACTTCTTGGAGAACTGGCTGTTTGCAGGCCTAGAATATGGAACACAGAAGACAGTCATTAAAATAAACCTACATTGATACTTTATTTCATGAACTCTATCCTCTGAAAGCCAATAAGGGGGGGAGTAGATGTAGCTCAATGGTTGAGCACCTGCTTCCAAAGTACAAGGTCCTGGGTTCAATCCCCAGTACCTCCTAAAAAATCCCCAATAAGAAATATTTTTAAAACTCTATAAATTTCATTTATAAACAATGGAAATGATGTAGTGGTAGAGAGATAATTAAAATTATGAAAATATTGTTTACAACTTTGAAAATATAAACTTTTTAAGTTGGGGATTTTAGGAAGTAGTATAAATCATAAATAGTTTTCTTTTAAATCAACAAATCTACATGACAATAACTGGAATAATTTTTTAAGAACTGCAAATGTACACCTTTTCAGAACTATAATGTCACACCTACTTAAGCTGATATGACATTGTATTATATATGCATATTTTAACAAAGATCAAATACCATAAACACATAAAATAATGAATTCCACTGTGAAAAATTTGAATAATTATGAATATTTATATGCACAGGAAAATAGAAAAGATTGAGAAATATTAATTTTTAATTTGTGGTTTATATTTTCATGATTACCACAATGATAGTGGACATATTAACCCATAATGTTGACTTGATAAAACACTGTAAACAAAATTAACAGTCAAATATTCAAAAAATGTATATTTAAATTAATGAAATTCTAGATTTTGCAATAAAACTAAAGGCAATAATGAATATGAAATCCTTAATTCAGTCCCAGCTTATAGAAATTTTTTAGTGAATACTCAGTTAATAATAATATGTATTGTAAAATGTTTTTGATATTGCTTATTGTTAATGCTCTCTGGTTAATAAGATAATATATTGTGTGGGAAGATATTAAGGAAATCTCCCCGAAAAATATTTCAGAAACAATTTTCGATGAGATATTATGCTTATTCAAAGGAACAGGTGAGATCACAGATGGTAGTGCTGGTAGATGCATGCAAAATAAGGAGGAGGGGCAAATTCTATCTCTGCCACCATGACCTATTTTTGCTTCATGATAATACTAAGCAAGCACTGGCATAGAAGGAAAAGAAACTGACCATCATATAGAAAGTAAGGAATTAGGTGCTATAGGAATACTGAGAGTGAGGCCTGAAGCTAATGCCTTTTGGTGAGTATTCACATATGACATACATATTGGATTGGGGAAGAGGAAATAATATAAATGTGATTTATATTAATATCATAAAAATATGAAATGATACTAAAAGTAAAGATGATTTTTAATGTAGGATATTGAGTGTTTTATTATTAAAATCAGGAAAAGAAAGTTGTGCATATTATTGTTGAAAGAAAAAAAAATCATTCAATTTAGGGTCTCATTGACCAAAACACTACAGTCACCATGATTGATTTATTTTTTGTCAGGCAGTTGAGTAAGGTCAGGCAGTTGAGTAAATTCAGTCAGTTGTTTTGTTCCATTTTTCTTTTCCATTGTTTCCATTTGTTTACTTTCTTCATTGCAGTGAGGTTTGTTAGATGACTGTTACATTACATTTAATTCCTTTGGAGAAGAGTTACTTACTGAAGTCTCTCCATATCAAAGACTCTATTATTTTTATTTGATATTCATTCTTGGTATCCTAGAGATAGTCTCACTTCCATCTCAGTTTCCTTTTGTTTAGCTATATTAAGAGCAACCATCTGTCTTGACGGTGACAAGGAATTTGAACAATATTCTGAAATACAGTTTAACCAAGAAATAACATCAGTCTAATAATCAAAAGTAAAAACACAAATCCAAAGCATAATAGTTGTTCTCATATTCCATTAAACCAAGAATCTAAGTCAGGAAATATGCCCATCCATTGAAGTGTTTGAGCCTGTCTGATGTTATGAAACACCTTAATTTGTTTCTTTAAAAATATTTAGGTTATTTATCAATGTTGACAGATATGTTAATATAAATGAAACATTGTTCATGAACAGTAAGTTATGTAGAGCCTTTCTATTTAGCATGGGCATGGATTTTAGGCTTTAAACTTCATTCTGAAGAACCTAAAAAGCATTAAGAGTGGAGTTAAAGCTGTTTCACAACCTTATATATATTTATAAATGCTCACTCCAGGTCATTTGTTCTTAGGGAAGGTATGATTGTGCACATGAAAGAGTGGAACAATGTATTAAAGTAGGTCAAAGGATTGGAGTTCTTATACTTCTTTTGTCAGTTTGAGACCTGACATACAAAAGATCCTATTAGCTTTTTGATTGGCATTTAGGGTAGACAATATATTTAAGATCACAGGAGTCAATCTAATTTACAGGTAGATAACAAAATCATGCCATTATATGCTATTTTCAAAAGGCATGTGAAATCACTCAATGAACAGGAGAAAAATCTGATAACTCACAGGTGTGTGCTATAGTTTTATTGAAACATAAAATGTCACTCTTTAGTCACCTTCCTTTGGATCAAATATAACCAAAAATATTCTTGATCATAAAATAAGGCTGACATCATTAGATTTGGCTTGATTACTTACATTGGTGCAGAAAGAATAGTAATTTACCTTACAGGTCTTTTTAAGTTTGCTCTCCTGAAAGTTTTCACAAGGAACATCCAATTGGAATTTTAAAAGCCTCTTGAGGCTAGGATACCAAGCCAGAAAATTGACACCAGAGTTCAGCTACAGTTTGGGTGAATCCCTCTTTATTGATGTCAGAAAAATAATCAAATACTAGCCACAAAATAACCTTCTCTACTGACCCGTAAGGCTGAGAAACCAGGTATTAGACCAGAATTTCCAAGAGGGTTTTGTGAGCATTGGCTCCATAAAGTAAAAAATGTTCCTTAAATGTCTTGTAATGAAAAAAAAAAAAATGCCTCTGGTAATGTCTGATTAATTGACCATCATTCTCAAATATGACATTCCAGTCAAAGCCTTGGTAATATATCCAGTGTCTCCAATTATGTCATGCTAGCAAGGAGAACAGATTCTGAGTAAACCTATGCAAATAATCATATTGCCATAAAAATAAAAATATTCAATAAAATTTTCCAAATTTTAGAGGAGTCAGGCAGGAAGAAAAAGAGAAACGTTTCATGAATTAGATAGTTTAAGGGAAAAGAGTAAATGATCCCTTGTATTGTCCCATAAGATCTAAGTCCCCACTCAACCTGAAGCAGTTAGAGTGGACATCATTTCAAATCCTACAAGATTGAGGAATTAACAAGCATAAGGGTGGAGTGTTACCACAGACCAAAGTATATATATTTTTGATATTGTAATTATTATCTTGTGTTCACAGAAGAATCTATGGCATTGGTATGAAGATATTAGTTGCCAAGGGTTCAGAAGGGAGTGGGAGGAATGAAAACGTAGAACACAGGGCATTTTTATGGCTGTAAAATTGTTCAGTATGAGTCTGCAATGACAAATACATGACATATACATTTGTCAAAACCTGTAGAACTGAATACCACAAAGTGTAAATGATAATGTAAACTATAGAATTTGGTTAGCAGCAATGCTTCAATATTGGTTCATCAATTGTAAAAAATGTACCACTCTAATGTAAGATGTTAATAAGAGGGGAACCTATGTGTATCGGTATATTTTAGGGGATATATGGGAGTCCCCTATACTTTCAGTGTAATATTTCTGTAAATCTAAAACTTCTCTAAAGATAAAGATTTTTATTACAAAATAAAACAGCATCAATAATCCAAACAAAACCATAGCCACTCTTTATCATCTCATTCAGTCCCAAGTAATTAATCTTTGTTCTACTGGATCTTGTTTTAGAAATCTCATGAACACATCAGCTTCTCCACTACAGTTCTGGAATATTGACAAAGTCCAGTGTTATCACCTTAAAGTTATTTAAGCAATATCATTAGAGGCCTGTGCCCCAGTGTACTTGGAAAAATCCTTTCCGTGAGTCTCTAAGATAGTCCTTTTTGTTGAAGATGAAGCCTTGTTGTCTGTAGCTCATGGCAAATGTTTTCAGGGAAGCATCAGTGAATGAAAAAAGACTTAAAATGGCCATGGTTAACTCGCTGTTTAGAAATGTGAAAAATATGATGGGAGTTCATCAGAAAATATTATAAGAATAACTGAAAGTATTTCCAATAAAATTGCTTTTGCCTAACATCAAACAGATCAGTATTAGCACATCTCATAGATTATGGGGATATTGACAAATCTCAAAGAACTTTATACAATTTCTGAAATATTTATTCAGAAATAAATATTAATTAAACTTTATTTTATATTAATAGCATTTCTCTAAGGAGAAGAAGATCCTTTTCAATTTTTGCAAAAGCCAATTATCAAATTTATTTGGAAAGGTAAGGGGCTGTAAATAGGCAAAATGACCTAGATGAAGAACAAAGTTGGACGACTTTCACATCCTGACTTTAAACCATATTATTTAACTAAATTAGTAAAAACAGCATGGTACTGGCAAAAAGAAACAGAGATTGCCCAATGGAACCAAATTGAGAGATCAGAAATTTACCCACACATTCATGGTCAAGTGATTTTTGACAAGGATATCAAACCAACCCAGCTAGGCCAGAGCAATCTACCCAAAAAATGGTGCTGAGGGAATGGATATCCAATTTCAAGTGAAATAAAGAGGACCCCTATCTCACACCTTGTAAAAAACCAAAATGGATCAAGGACCTAAACATAAAGACTAAAATGATAAAACATCTGGAAGAAAATGTAGGGAAACATGTTCAATATATCTTGTGGCAAGCAGTGGTTTCTTAAACCTTATGATGATACCTCCTCAAAATTAAACACATTTGTTCTTCAAAAGACTTTGTCATGAAAGAAAAGAGGGAACTTACTCAATGGGATAAAATATTTGGACACCATTATCTGATAAGTGTTTGATATCTGTGTTACATAAGGACATCATATAGCTCAATGATAAAATACAAGCAGCCCAATTTAAAAAATGGGGAAAAGACTTGAATAGACGTTTTTCAAAGAGAAAACACAAATGGCCAAAATACACATGAGAAATGTTCAACATCACTAGTTACTAGGGAAATTCAGATCAAAACTACAATAAGACACCATTTCACACCTTATAGAATGATCAATAACAACAACAACAACAAAAAAACAGAGAACTACAAGTGCTCCAGGGAAGGTGGAGAAATAAGAACACTCTATCATTGTTTGTGGGAATATAGATGGGAGCAGCCTCTGATGAAGACAGTTTGGAAGTACCTCAAGAAACTAAATACAGAGCTGCTATATGACCCAGCAATATCATTACTAGGAATATATTCAGCAGAACTGAAAGCAAGAACACAAAGCATACTAATGTTCATGGCAGCATTATTCACAATTGCTAATATATGGAACCATTTTATGTTTCCATCAATCAATGAATGAATAAACAAAATATGATATGTGCATGCAATTGAATACTATTCACATATAAGGAGAAATGAAATTGGGAAGCATATGAAAACATGGAACAGCCTTGAGTAAATTATGTTCAGTGAAATAAGCCAGACACAAAAGTACAGATATTGTATGGTCTCACTAATATGAACTAAATATGATGAGCAAACTTATGAAAGTAAATGCTAGATTATAGGTTGCTAAGATACAATATGTGGATTGAGAAAGGGAGCTGATGCTTAATGTATGTAGAATTTTTAATAAATTTTATTGTAAAAGTGTGGAAATGAAGAAAGTTCATGGTAACACATTATAATGAGTATATCTAAAATTGTTGAATTATAAATGTGATTGTGGCTGATAGGGGTAGTCTCTGGATATAACTGTCAATTGAAAGAAAGCTAAATATTACTATAGGGAATGTATAACACAATGGTTTCAGTGGTAGATGAAGACTGGGACTAATAGTACAAATATAAGAATTTTATTCTTTTACAAAATGTTAAGACTATTGTGATACAAAGGAAAAATTTAACTAATATAACTTATGGACAATAGCTATATATTGTAATATTTTTGAAGCAATCACAAAAAAGGTATTGTATCACATCCAAGGGACAACAATAGGGACATATAAGGGTTTATGGGTTTTTTCCTTTAGGAATACTGAAAATGTTCTAAAATTGACTGAGGTGATGACAGCACAATTCTACGATGAAAAAGGTAACCAATTACTGTACACTTGAATGGATTGTACAAAGCACAAGACTGTATAACAGAGGGAATTCACTGGTGGAAGAATGACTGTGGTTAATGGAACAAATATGAGAAAGTTCTCTCATGAATGGTAACAAATAAATAATACTAACACAGGGTGTTAATAATAGACTAGCTTGGGGGAAAATACACCAAATGCAAGATATGAGCTGTAGTTAGTAGTATAATTTGGCAATGTTCTTTCAAAGTTTGTAACAAATGTTTCACAACAATGCAAGGTGGTGGTGGGGTGATGTAGGGAGCCTTGTATGATGATACATATATTTTCTTGTAAGGTCAGAACATTTACTATAAAGATACTTATGTATCTTCATATGTGAATGATATACTTCAATAAAACTTTATTTTAAAAGATCATGGGGTTAAATTCTGGAACATGGTTTTGCTTAGCAGATAAGGGTCAACATTCTCACAGAAACAACAGAGAAAAAGACTAAAGCTACAGAGGCACCTGCTTTGGGGGTCAGCAGACCAGGACAGTGCTTCACAACTCCCAGGAGGTTGAGGCACAGAGAGAAAAAGAAGTCAAAAATACAAATCATGTGTTACTAAACCTTTCAGCCACCAGGAAGGGCCCTCTTCCTGCACCCTGGAGATAATCAGTGGCTGTAAAATCCACGATGCACTGAAGCTGACTGAGAGGAGACAAGACGTCTTCCTCCCTGCCAGATGTTACAAGGGAAAAGGAAGGGGAGAAGGGGGGCTTTTCTTGAGTGAATTATGTTAGCAAAGCCCACTTTGAATCTTGGCTCTGGCCAGATGAAAACAAAGGACTTGCAGAGATACATTTCTGGGGAAACATGCACCAACAAGTGCCATCTGCTGCTGGCCAGTATGGAAATTACATGGACAGAAACTGCTTTTTAAAATTTTTAATTTTATTTTTACTTTTAAAGATACTTAGATTATGCAAATGTCACATGAAAAATATAGAGGATTCCCTTTTACCTTGCTACCCACACCTCCCACTTTTTCCCATATTAACAACATCCTTCATTAGTGAGGTATATTCGTTGCAATTTATGAACACAGTTTTAAGCATTGCCACTAGGCATGGATTAGATTTTGCATTTTAGTTTACACTCTATTCCACCCAATTCTGTAAGTTATGGCAAGATTTATAATGGCCTGTATCTATCATTATAATGTCATTCAGGACAATTTCCAAGTCTCCAAAATGCCCCTGTATTATACCTGTATTTCTCTGCCCTGCCCTTAAAGCCTACACTGATCACTGCCTTCAGATCAATGATATAAATTCTTCCATTGTTAGAATCACAATAAGTCTATAGCAGAATATCAGTAAGTCTACTTTAGTCCATAGTTCATTCCCTAATCCTGAGAATTCTGGGATGGTGATGTCCCCTCCACCTCTAATTGAGAGGGGGCTGTGATCCCACAGGGCCAAAGAATGGGACCCTCTTGCTTGCAGTTGTAGACTTTCTCAGTTCCTTCGTATGGTAGTTGACCATCACCACATCCATGTTGGTTGTCCTGGGTGAGATCAATGAACTGGCGAGTAGGTGTTGCAACTCCATTGAGATTTAGCACCTAACTGGCACATGGACAGCCCAAAGATTTAAGTCCCTTGGATGTACACTTACCAACTCTAGTACTAATTATAGGTTCATATAGAAGGACAGAAGAACCATGTATAGGGAAACCACAACTGAGTCCAATCTGTCATTCTGGGGAGCATAAATTCCAAAGTAAGGCCCACTGGCAAGGCACCAAATTCCTGAGCTACCTGCATGGATTATAGTGTCTGGATGTCTGCGGAGCCTTCAGGAACCCTGCCATTTGGGGTAGCATTTATTTTGGTGGTCAACGAGATCCTGCTGAGATGTGCATGAGCATAACCTCAGGAATGACCTCCTGATTCACTTTGAAGTCTCTTAGCCATATAAACTCATTTGTCTTTACATTTTCTCCCTTTTGGTCAAGGTTTATTCCCAGTTATCTTGCTAGTTGGTGCTTAGGAGTAATCCCTCCGTGCCAGGGAGGCTCATCTCCAGGGGTCATGTCCCATGCTGGGTGGCAAGTAATATATTAATATGCTAAGTTCAGCTTAGAGATACCATATTTGAGCAATAAGGAGGCTCCTAGGAGGTAACTCTTAGGCACCCTACAATATTAGGCTAGGTTTCAATTTCAAGAGTAAAGGTTCATACACATTGCCATCCATAAGAAGGGCCCATCAATGGACCATCTTCCTTCACTAGTCATTGCCCCTCTACTCAGGGGATTCTTGCTAATCCGTTAGAAAATGTGGCAGAGCTCCGGAGGATGGGGATTTGATATTCTTTCAGTTATTGTGTGACTCTCCCCCAGCTTTGGAATTGCCCCATGAATATTTGCATGTATTATATGTATGCCCAGGTGATCTTCCTTCCATGTATTCCCCATCGCTGACACCCCACACTGTTGTCTCCCCGACTGATGGTCGGAGAGATCTCCCCGACTGATGGTCGGAGAGGTGATTTCCCCGGCGGAGTTTCTCCAACTGATGGTTGGAGGGCTTTCTCCGGCTGCTGGCCGGAGGCCGAACGCCGGGGGAACAGGTAGGCGGCGGGAGAAAGAATGAGGCAGGAGACTCTGTTCTCCGGGTGGGAACAGGAACCAAGAGAGTTTATTGAGGAAGTGCACAAGCATATATAGGCTCAGGTTGAC
>JAQZBX010089456.1:0-12629 GCA_029593785.1 Cabassous unicinctus
TTTGACTGGTGTGTATTTTGGGAAAGGTGGGTTGGAAGGTCCAGGGTACTGGAGGGAGGGTTGGGAGACGGACCAGGTGAACATTGGGGATTTGCAGTATGTGGTTGAAAGTACAAAGTTGGGAATGCTCTTATGGCAATATGACAAGGAAGGATTACTGGTTTAGGGTGTTGGATGGGGGGGGGCATTTGGGACAAGGAGCACCTGGAGCAGGCTTCTAGGGAGTGTGTGAGTGATCATTCTGTCATAATGTGTTGTATCAGTGGGTGGAGACCCACATAATGAGCGGGAAGGTGTTGGACTCCCATCTTCGGGAGGACCGATTTGTTCACAAATAGACAGGCGGGAGTCTATCAAGAGCATGGGTGGATCATAATAGGAGAGGACAAACCAGTGTGTCAAGACCTCAGAATTGTTGCATGTAACTATTAATCTTGTCGTCCAAGGAGTGAAGACAGAGGGTCACCATGGGCCCCGAGAGGAGGGGGAGGGAGGAATAGAATAGATCAAACAGCGGGTATTTAGTGGGCAGTGGAAGTGTTCTACATGATCTTACAATGATGGACACAGGACATGGTAAATATCAAAATTTATAAATGTGTATGGTCTAAAATGTAAACCATAAGGTAAACCATTGTCCATGTTTAGTAGCTATGTTTCACTATTTGTATATCAGTTATAACAAAGGTACCATCCACATATAAAAATGCATTAATATGGGGGGAAGGAAAGGGGGGAGATGTTGGATATATGAGAGTCTCCTGTATTCTGTGTGTGACTTTGCTGTGACCTAAAACTTCTTTGAAAACAGAATGAAAAATAGTGAGACAGTGGGCAATGAGTGGGGAAAGGTGCCATGGTACAGACAGGACACCAGATATTGCAGTGTTGAAAGGCCAAATGCCAAAAAATTTTTTAAAAAAAATATTTTTCATTTTTAAAGTATCCCAATATTTTAATTTTATTGTATTTTTAGTTTTTAAAATTTTTTATGTATTTTATTTCTTATATTTAAACTTATCATTATTGTTTAATTTTCCTATTAATTGTATTTGGCTATTGTAATGCCTTCATTTTTGAAGAAGCTTTGGATCACACAAGGGTTACAACTGGGGTAGGGGAGGATTGTTGATGTGGGGTGTCAGTGATGGGGGATGCATGGGACGAAGTTCATCTAAGCATACATAGAAGGTATATAAAAATGTTCAAATGTTCACAGGGCATTGCCACAGTGGGTGGATGCTCAAGCAATAACTGAGAGAATACTGAATTCCCATACTGGAGAGCTCTGCCACATTGTCTAAGGGAGCAGCCACAGTCCCCCAAGTGCAGGGGCAGTGACTGGTGAAGGAGGATGATCCACTGATGGGCCCTTGAAATTGACGACTAGGCTTATGAGCCTTTGCTCTTGAAATTGAAACTTAGCCTATTGTTGTGTGGTGCCTAAGGGTTGCCTCCTGAGAGCCTCCTTGTTGCTCAAATGTGGCCTCTCTCTAAGCCAAACTCAGCATATCAATGCATTACCTTCCTCCTAGCGTGGGACATGACTCCCAGGGATGAGCCTTGGTAGAACTGAGGGATTGCTACCAAGCCCTATATAGCAATGCAACTGGAAAAAGACCTCAAATAAAAGGGGTAAAAGGTAAAGACAAATGATTTTATATGGCTAAGAGACTTCAAAATGATTCGGGAGGTCATCCCAGAGGTAACGCTTATGCACATCTCAGCAGGATCTCATAGACTTCCAAAGTGGATACTACCCCCAAATAGTGGGGCTCCTGAGGGCTCTGGAGACACCCAGGTCCTATGGTCAGGGCAGATAGCTCCGGAGTTTGGTGCCTTGCCAGTGGGCCCTACTTTGAACTTTGTGCTCCTGAGAATGACAGTATTGGTCTCAATTATATCTTCCCTACACATGGCTCATCTGTCCCTTCTATTTAAACCTATATTGGTGCTGGAGTTTGTAGGTGTACATCCAGAGACTCGTGTCTTTGGGCTGTCCATGTGCCAGCTGGGCCCAGAACTTTGGCGGAGGTGCAACACCTACTCTACAGCTCATAGGACTCACCCAGGACAACTGGTGGGGAGATGATGATGGACAACGGTCATCTCAGGGAATGAGAGTGTCTGCAGCTGCAGGCAGGATAGTCCCATCTATCTTCCCCATGGGATATAAACCCCCTTTCAACTGGAGGTGGGGAGGATGTCACCATCCCAGAATCCTCGGGATTGGGGAAAGAGCTATGAACTAGAGTGGACTTACTGGTATTCTACTATAGACATATTGTCATTCTAGCAGTGGAAGAAATTACAGCATTGATGTGGAGGCACTGGCCACTGGAGGCTCTGGAGGCAGGGGGAGGGAAAGACAGGTGTAATGCAGGGGCTTTTTCAGGACTCAGGAATCATACTGGATGGCATTGCAATGACAGATATATGCCAACATATATCTTTCCATAGCCTGCAGAATTGTGTGGGAGAGAGTGTAAACTACAATGTGAACTATGGTCCATGCTCAATGGCAATGCCACAGGATGCATTTATCAATTGCAATGAATATGCCACAATAATGAAGGATGTTGTTTATGTGGGAGGGTGTGGGAGGTGTGGAGAGTGGGGCATATGGGAATCCATATACTTTTTGTGTAACATTTGTGTAATCTAAATATGTTTAAAAAAATAAAAAAAAAATAAAATAAAATTAATAAAAAAAAAGAAAGTGAATGGTTGGAAAACAATTTTAATGCAAACAATAATCAAAAAAGGGTGGGAGTGGCTATACTAATATCTGACAAAATAGACTTTAAATGCAAAAGTATTGTAAGAGACAAAGAAAGACACTATATATTAATAAAATGGGTACTCTATCAAGAAGAAAGAGCAATCATTAATATTTATGCCCCTATCTAGTGTGCCTCAAAATACATGAGGCAAACACTGGAAAAATTAAGTGGAGAAATAGATGCCTCTACAATTATAATGGGGGACTTTAATACACCACTATCAACATGAGACAGAACAACTCAATAGAGAATCAATAAAGAAACAAAGACATTGAATAATACATTAGAGGATCTGGACCTGATAGACATACACATCACCTCACACCCAAATATAGCAGGATATACATTCTTCTCAAGTGCACATGGATTACTCTTCAGGATAGACTACATGCTAGGCCACAGAACAACTCTCAATGAATTAAGAAATATTGAAATTATACAAAGTAATTTCTCTGATCACAATGGAATGCAGCTGGAAATCAGTAAGGGACACAAAACTGACTAGGCACAAATATATGGAAGTAAAACAACACACTCTTAGACAAACAGTGGGTCAAGGAGGAAATCTCAGAAGAAATCAGTACATACCTTGAAATGAATGAAAATGACAAGACAACATATCAAAACTTATGGAATGCAGCAAAAGCTCTACTGAGTGGAAAATTCATAGCCATAAATACCTATATTAAAATGGAGGAAAGTGCTAAAATCAAAGACCTAACTGCACACTTGGAGGAATTAGAAAAAGAACCTATAAACTAACCCCAAAGCAAGTAGAAAGAAGGAAATAACAAAAATTAGATCAGAGCTAAATGAAATTGAAAATAAGAAAGTCCTAGAAAAAATGAAAACAAAAAGCTATATCTTCGAGTAGATTAATAAAATTGACAAACCCTTCGCTAGACTAACAAAGGAAAAAAAGAGAGAAGATGCAAATACCTAAAATAAGAAATAAAGAATTGGATATCTCCACTGACCCCATAGAAAAAAAGAGTATCATAAGAGGATACTTTGAAAAAATATATGCCAACAAGATGGATAATTTAGAGGAAATGGACAAATTCCTAGAAACACACAAGCGGCCTACATTGAGGAAAGAAGAAATTGATGAACTCAATGGTCCAATTACAAGTAAAGAGATAGACTCAGTCATCAAAAACCTCCTAACTAAGAAGAGCCCAGAACCAGATGGCTTCACAAGTGAATTCTACCAAACATTACTTAAAGAACTAACACCAAACATGATTAAACTCTTTCAAAAAATAGACGTGAAGAGAACATTGCCTAACTCATTCTATGATGCTAACACCACTCTAATACCAAAACCAAACAAAGATGCCACAAGAAAGGAAAACTATATACTAATCTCTAATGAACCTAGATGCTAAAATCCTCAAAAAACCCCAAAAAACTTGCTAATCGTATTCAACAACACAGCAAACAGATTATACACCATGATCAAGTAGGTTTCATCCCCGGTATGCAAGGATGGTTCAACATAAGAAAATCAATCAATGTAATACACCACATAAACAGATCGAAAGAAAAAAGTCACATGCTAATCTCTATAGATGCAGAAAAAGCATTCAACAAAATACAGCATCATTTCCTGATAAAAACACTTCAAAAGTTATGAATAGAAGGAACCTTCCTCAGCATGGTAATGGGTATATATGAAAAACCCAAAGCTAACATCATATTCAACAGTGAAATCCTAAGAGCTTTCCCTCTAAGATCTGGGACAAGAAAAGGATGCCCACTGTCATCAATCTTATTTAACATTGTGTTAGAAGTACTTGCTTGAACACTTAGACAAGAAAAAGAGATTAAAAGAATCCAAATTGGAAAGGAAGAAATAAAAATTTCACTATTTGCAGATGGCATGATCCTATACATAGAGAGCCCTGAGAAACTACAACACAGCTTCTAGAGCTTATTAATGAGTTCAGTAAAGTGGCAGGTTTTAAGATCAATGTACAAAAATCAGTAGCATTTCTGTACACCAATAATGAGCAATCTGAGGAGGAAATCAAGAAAACAATCCCATTTACAATAGCATCTAAAATAATCAAATATCTAGGAATGTATTTAACTAAAGATGTAAATCACTTGTATGTAGAAAAGTACACAACACTGTCAAAGAAAATCAAAGAAGACCTAAATAAAAGGAAGAATATTCCCTATTCATCAATAGGAAGACTATGCATCATTAAGATAGCTATCCTGCCCAAAATGATCTACAGATTTAATACAATCCCAGTAAAAATTACCATGGCATATTTTACTGAATTGGAAAAGCTAACTATGAAATTTATTTGGAAGGGCAAGAGGTCTTGAATAGCCAAAGGCATATTGAAAAAGAAAAAATGAAATCAGAGGAATCACACTACCTGACTTTAAAACATACTACAAAGCTACAGTTGTCAAAACTGCATGGTATTGGCACAAGGATAGCTATAGTGACAAATGGAAAAGAATTGAGAGTTCTGATATAGATCTTCGCATATACAGTCAACTGATATTCCACAAGGGCACCAAGCCCATTTAACTGGGAGAGAACAGCCTCTTCATAAATGGTTCTTGGAGAACTGGATATCCATATCCAAAAGAATGATTAAGGAACACCATCTCACACCTTTTATGAAAATTAACTCAACATATATCAAAGATCTAAATATAAGCTCCAAGACCATAAAGAACTTGGAAGACAATGTAGGGAAGCATCTATAGGATCTTGTATTAGGAAATGTTTTCAAGAACTTTACTCCCAAAGCACAAGCAATGAAAGAAAAAATAGTTAAATGGGACCCCCTCAAAATAAAAAATTTTGCACCTCAAAGGAGTTTGTCAAGAAAGTGAGATTGGAGTCCACTCAATGGGAGAAAATATTTGGTAACTGTATTAGTCAGCCAAAGGGGTGCTAATGTGAAATACCAAAAAATGGGTTGGTCTTTATAAAGGGTATTTATTTGGGGTAGAAGTCCACAGTTACCAGGCCATAAAGCATAAGTTTCTTCCCTCACCAAAGTCCATTGTCACGTGTTGGAGCAAGACAGCTGCCAACATTTGCCCAGGGTTCAGGCTTCTTGGCTTCCTCTCTTCCCGGGGCTGCGTTTCTCTCCGGGCTTAGCTCCTGTTTCCTCCACAAGGTCAGCTGTAGGCAATCAGGTGAACAGTTCTCTTCTCTTCTCCTGGGGCCTTCTTTCCAACATCAAAGCTGCTTCTCAAAGACTGCTTCAACTCTGTTCTTTGCCTTGCCTTTTATCCTCGATTCCCCACCCACCAAAGGGGTGGGGCTCAACACCCTAATCATAACCTAATCATGCCCAGATTAACAGATCAGTTTACAAGCATGATCCAATTATATTTTTGGAATTCATAATTACATCAAGTTGGCCAACGGTTACAGTAACCATGTATCTGATAGGGGCCTAATATCCTGCATATATAAAGAAATCCCACACCTCGAAAATAAAAAGACAAACAACCCAGTTAAAAAATGGGCAAGTGATTTGAATAGGTACTTCTAAAAAGAAGAAATACAAATGGCTAAAAAGCACATGAAAAGATGCTCATCATCACTAGATGTTAGGAAAATCCAAATCAAAAATACAATGAGATATCATCTTACAGCCATAAGACTGGTGGCTATTAATAAAGCACAGGACTACACGTGTTGGAGAAGGTGTGGAGGAATGGAAACCCGTATCCACTCCTGGTGGGAATGTAGAATGGTGGAGCCATTGTGGATGACAGTTTGGCATTTCTTCAGGAAGATAACTACAGAAATGGCATATGATCCAGCAATCCCACTGCTGGGTATATATATGTCCAGAAAAATTGAAAGCAAGGACATGAACAGATATATGCACACCAATGTTCATAGCGGCATTATTCACTATTGCCAAAAGCTGGAAGCAACCCAAATGTCCATCAACAGATGAATGGATAAGCAAAATGTGGTATATACATGCAATGGAATATTCCTCAATTGTAAGAAGGAATTCAGTATTAACATATGGGATAACATGGATGAATCTTGAAGACCTCATGATGAGTGAAGCATGCCAGGCACTGAAGGACAAATATTACATGACCTCACTGATATGAATTAAGTAAGTTGAGCAGACTCACAGAGCTAGAGTCTGGAAGATAGGTTTACAGGAGACAGAAAGGGAGAAGTTTGTGAGCCAATGTCCATATGAGAAAAATCTATTATAAGGTGGAAGGGTGTAGTTGTGCAGTGGATGAGAAGGACAGCAGTGTGGTGATGCTACTGGGTTTGGCAGTGCTGGTCTGTGAGAGAGTTTGTGTGGATAGAGTGGGTTGGACTGTCTATGGAATTTGGCGGATGGTTGGGAGAGGGAGCAGGTGAACTCTGGGGATTTTCAGTGATGTGGTTGAAACTACAACATTGGGAATGTTCTTTTGGCAAATACGGCAGGGGAGAGTTCCTGGTTTAGGGTATTGGATGTGGGGGACATGCGGGTCAGGGCACACCTGGTGCAGGCCTCTAGAGGGTGTGTGAGTGTTCATCTTGTAGTAGTGGGTTGTATCAGTGGGTGGAGACCCACATAATGAGCAGGAAGGTGTTGGGCTCCCATCTTGGGGAATCCTGCTATGTTTTCAAACAGAAGAGAGGGAGTCTTTTGAAAGCATAGGCAGTGCCTAATAGGGGAGGACAGGCCAGTATGTCAAGCCCTCAATGTTGTTACAAAGGAGTAACAACATTCATAGTTTAACTATGAATCTTGTTCTTCAAGGAGTGAAGCTTGGTGGTTGCCATGGATCCTGAGGGGAGAGGGAGGGGAGGAATAGAATAGAAGGAACATGGGGAATCTGGGGGTGATGGATTTGTACTACATGATCTTGCCATGATGGATACAGGCCAATTAAATTTCATCAAAATTAATAAAAGTGTATGGTCCAAAATGTAAACCATAATGTAAAACACTGACCATGGTTAGTAGCAATGTTTCAATATTTGTACATCAATTGTAACAAATGTACCATCCACATGTAAAATGTTATTAATAGGGAAAAGGGGAAAGGGGGGAGGATTTGGGGTATATAGGAATCCCCTATATTCTGTACCTCACTCTTCTGTAACCTAAAGCTGCTTTGAAGAGAAAATAAGAAAAATAAGACTGCGGGGGAATAAAAGGAAGAAAATGTCACAGTGCATATAGGACAACGGATCTTATAGTGATGAAAGACATAATGTCAAAAAATTTTTAAAAAAAATATTTTTCTCATATTTTTTATTCAAAAATTTTTAAATTTTTTAATATTTTATTTATTTTTAAAACTATCATTATTATTTCATTTTCTTATTAACTGTATTTGGTTATTTTGTTGGCTTCATTTTTGAAGAAATTTTGGATTGCAGAAGGGTTCCAACTATGACAGGGGAGGATCATTGTTGTGGGGTGTCAGTGATGGGGGATGCATGGGAGGAAGTTCCCCTGGGGCATAACTATAAGGCATATAAATGTGGTCAAGTGTTCATGGGGCATTTTCACGGTGGATGGGGATTCACACAATAACCGAAAAAATATCGAATCCCCATCCTGGGGAGCTCTGCCACATTCTCTAATGGAACTGCAAGAATCTCCCAAGTACAGGAGTGAAGGAGGATGGTCCATTGACGGGCCCTTGCTATTGATGACTGTACTTATGAACCTTTACTTTTGAAATTGAATCTTAACTTAGTATTATATGGTGCCTAAGAGTTACCTCCTGAGAGCTTCCTTGTTGCTCAAATGTGGCCTCTCTCTAAACCGAATTCAGCATATAAATGCATTACCTTCCCCCACCCCCACTGGCATGGGACATGACTCCTGGGGATGAGCCTTCATGGTACTGAGGAATTACTACCAAGCACCAAGTAGCAATGCAACTGGTGACCATAAAGGGGAAAATGTAAAGACAAATGAGTTTATATGGCTAAGAGACTTCAAAGTGAGTCAGGAGGTCATTCCATAGGTTGCTCTTATGCATGTCTCAGCAGGATCTCATTGACTACCAAAGCAAATATTGTGGGACCCCTGAGGGCTCTGGAGACATAGGGCATACAGCCCAGGAATTTGTTGCCCTGCCAGTGTGCCTGACTTTGGAATTTATGCTGTCCAGTGTGACAAAGTTGGACTTGGTTATGGTTTCCCTACATATGGCTCTTCTGCCCCTTCTATTTAAACCTATAGTCAGTACTAGAGTTGATAGGTGTATGTCCAAGAGATTTAAATCTTTGGGCTGTCCATGTGCCAGCTGGGCCTGAATCTCAACAGAGTTGCAACACCTACTCTCCACTTCATTGGACTCGACCCATGACAACTAACAAGGTCATGATGGACAATGACCATCCCAAGGAACAGAGAGAGTCTGCAACTGCAAGCAGGATAGTCCCATCCATCTGACCCATGGGATCTAAACCCCTCTCAATTAGAGGTGAAGTGGGCATCACCATCCCAGTATCCTCAGGATTGGGGAATGAACAAAGGACTAGAGCAGACTTTATGGTATTCTAATATAGACTTACAGTGATTCTTGCAAAAGAAGAACTTATATCATCAATGTGGAGGCAGTGGCCACTGGAGGTTCTGAGGGGAGGGAGAGGGAAAAACTAGTGTAATATGGGGGCATTTTTGGGAATTGGGAATTGTCCTGAATGACATTGCAATGTCAGATACAGGCCATTATATATCTTGCCATAACTTACAAAATTGTGCAAGAGAGTGTAAACTACAATGCAAACTATAATCCATGCTTTGTGGCAATGCTACAAAATATGTTCATCAATTATAACAAATGTACCACACTAATGAAGAATGTTGTTAATGTGGGACAATGTGGGAGGTCTAGGGAGTGGGATATAGGGGAATCCCCTATATTTTTATATAACATTTATGTAATCTAATTATCTTTTTAAAAACTTAAAAAGAGTATATTTAAAAAAGCTACATACTGTATGATTCCAAATATATGACATCTAAAAATGCAAAATTATAGAGATTCAAAAATCAATGTTTGCAGAGGGAGAGGGGAGGGTAAAGGGATGAATAGGTGGGGTTCAGGGCATTTTTAGGGTAGGGGAACTGTTCTTTATTATGTTGCAATGGTGGATACATGACAATATGCATTTGTGAAAACTCTTAGAACTGTATAACACAAATATTGGACCTACTGTTAACTATGGGCTTTAGTTAATAATGTATCAATATTGGCTCAATTTTAACAAATGTATCACCCTAATGCAAGATGTTAATAATAGAAGAAACTGAGGGGGTGGGGGTATATGGGAATTTTGTGTGCTTTCTTCACAATTTTTCTGTAAACCTAAAACTGCTCTAAATATAAAATCAATAAATAAACAGGTACACCCTGTTTGAACTGAACCCGTTAATCAGCAAAGAGAGAATAATCATCTTGCTCTTCGTCTGTATTCTCGTATGTTCACAGAATGCATTGCCGAGAGAATTGTTATATATTCTATGCATGTCTTACTAGTGTCTTACAAAAGGAATTAGATTTGTCACTGTAAAAATGTAATCAAATCAAAATAAAGGAGTTGAAATTATACACAGTAACTGATATGAAATCTTCCCTAAAGCTTTCAACTTCTGATTGGAGCTGGTTGAGGAAAATCAGTGAACTTGAATATAGGACAAAAGAAATGATTCAGGCTGAGGAGCAGAAATAAGAAGGAACAAAAAAGTGAACAAAGAATAAGAGAACTATGTGGAACCATCAAGCATATCTATATATGCATTCTTGGAGTTTCAGAAGGAGAAGAAAGAAAGAAATATTCAAAGAAATAATGGTAGAAACTTCAAAAATTTAACAAAGACATAAATAAGCACATTCAAGAAGCCCAATGAACCTAAAAACAGATAAACTAAAAGAGAACCATGCACAGGCACATAGTAATCAAACCATTGAATGCCAAGGGCAAGAAGAGAGTTCTGAAAGCTTCAAGAGAATAACAACTCGTTATGTAAAAGGGAGTCCCAATAAGATTAAGTGCCTATTTCTCATCAGAAATCATGGAGACAAGAACACAGAGGGATGAAATAGTTTAAGTGCTGAAAAAAACACACTTGCTAACCAAGAGTTTTATATCCAGCAAGACTTTCTTTCAAAAATGAGGGAGATATTATGGCATTTCCAAATAACTAAAAGCCGAGAGAGTTCATCACCACTAGAACGGCCCTAGAAGCCATGCTGAAGGGAGTTCTTTAAATTGAAAGGAAAGGATATTATCAGTGGATCAAAGTGGCATAAAGAAACAAAGACCTTCAGTAAAGGCTCTGATTGGGCTACTTCAGTAAGGTATAACTTAGGTTGAGTTCCCACTCCTTTGGTGGGCTGACATAAATGGACACTCACTGAAGAAGACACATAGAAGAGAGTGAACTCTGTCAGTTTTTGATCCTGGGGCCCCGGGGAGAGATGAGCCATTTGCCTGATAGTTTGCAGTTGACTTTGGGAAGAGACCAGAACAACTGAGGCTAGCATAGAAGGCCCAGAAAGAAACATGACCTGTGCTAGGAGAGAGAGGAAGTCCTGAGAGAAAAGCTCAATACCAGCCTGTAGCTGAGAGAGAGGAAGCCAAGAGGGGAAGGCCGAACCCTTGCAGAAATCAGCAAACATCTTGCTTCAACACTTGGCAACTGACTTTGGTCAGAAAGTAACCTTGAGTTGGACTCATTAAGGCCTTGTATCTGTAAGCATTTACCCCAAATAAATATCCTTTATAAAAGCCAACAGAGTTCTGGTACTTTGCATCGGCACCCCTTTGGCAAACTAATACAAGGGGTCATCGAAGTGATGCTTTCTTTGTGAAGACTGTGGTATTCTGGGTTCTGGTTGCCAGCAATCCTTGGCTCCTCTGTTATATGGTAAGGCACATGGCAGCATATCCTGGTCTCTCCCTTATCCCCAGGTTTTGTTAGCATAGTTTCTTGTATCCTGTGGCTTTCTCTCTCTGTGTCTGAATTTCATTCTCTTATAAAAGACTCCAGTAGTAGGATTAAGAACCATCCTGATTGAGGTGGAACACACCTTAACCAGAGCAACCTCATCTAAAGGTCCTACTTACAATGAATTCACACCCAGGAGCATGTATTAAGTTTAATAACATGTTTTTCTGGGGTACATACAGCTTCAAACCACAACATTCCACTGTCTGGACCCTAAATAGACATGTTCTTTGTACATGCAATTTACATTCATTCTATCACAATATCTCAAAAGCCTTAAGTCTTTTACAAGCAAACAATAACCAAAAAAGGGCAGGAGTAGCTATGCTATTATTGGACAAAATTGACTTTAAATACAAAACTATTGTAAGAGACAAAGACAGGCACTATATAGTAATAAAAGGGGTAATCTATAAAGAAGAAAGACAATCATAAACATTTATGCACCTAACCAGGGCACCTCAAAATACACGAGGAGAACACCAGAAAAACTAAGTGGAGAAATAGATGCTTCTACAATTATAGTGGGGGACTTTAATACTCCATTATCACCATTAGGCCGAACATCTCAACAGAGAATCAATAAAGAAACAAAGACTTTGAATAATACATTAGAAGATCTGGACCTAACAGACATATACAGAACATTACACCCCAATACAGCAGACTATACTGTCTTCTTGAGTGCACATGGATCATTCTCCAGGATAGACTACATGCTAGGCCACAGAACAACTCTCAATTAATTCAGAAAGATTGAGATTATACAAAGTAATTTCTCTGACCGCAATGGATTGAGGCTAGAAATCAGTAAGGGACAGAGAACCAGATTAGGCACAAAGATATGGAAGTTGAACAACACACTCTT
>JAQZBX010089457.1:0-12633 GCA_029593785.1 Cabassous unicinctus
TGTTGTTGTTGTTTGTTTGTTTTGTTTTGTATGTTTTGTAAGTTTTGTTGAAACCTGGACATTTTGATATTTTAATGTGTTGTTGCTGAAATTTAGACTCTGAGACATCTGTTCCTTAAGTTTATATTGGCCTAGTATTATGAGAGAAATTTCCTTGATTATCAGGAACTTACAATAAAGAAGAAGGTGGGGGAGGAAGAGCAGGAGGGAAAAAAGAAGACACCTCTCCCAGTCTTTGCAGATTTATCTGTGCAAATACTCTCCTTGGCTTATCCATACAATGAGTTTAGAGAATAACTTCAGGGCAAAGCATAGTGGCTCGCCTGATCCTTCCTGCTCATGTGTTTTGCCTTGGGCATGCACATTTGGCTCTAGTAATTTTCCTGTTTATTTGTTTCTGAGTCTCCACTTTTCCCTAGGAATCAGTTTCCTCACAGTCCTGAGTGCTGTCCTGTATGCCCTATAGCCAGCAATACCTCTATCCAGGCAGTACAACTTGACAGCTTTCCACAGGATTCTGTAGGAGAACTCTGTGAATAGCCTTCTACACACTGGTCAAGTTCTGGGACAAGTCCCTCAGGCCAGACTTAAATACTCAATTGGGTGAATGATCCAAGAAGGTGGTGCTTTGCAAGAGACAGTATTTAAACCTAGAGAATTCTGATTCCACACAATTTTTATTTTATCCATTATACCAACTTACTTTTAAGTCAAATACTAGTCAAATTGTCAATTGTTATCATGACTACTTTAGGTTCTGAGGTGCACGTGCCTCTAACCATAAAGGTAGAAACTGGTCTATGAGGATATTACCTATGTTGAGATTAATATAATCTGTCTGAGGATGTCCCTGCCTCTCCCAGTAGAACAATCATATCATTTATCTTACAAAATGGGACTTTTTGAGGATAAATTGAGGAGTAATTAGTAATTATGCTGGGACAAGAGTAAGAAGACTATCTTAGGCAAAAGAAGAGATACGGTCAAGCTACTCCAATGAAAGAAAAAGGGAGGTGTTTTTTTTTTTAAAAAAACAAAACAATCAAATCTCTGATTGGTAATGTTCATGGACTATTTCCTTTACTATTCATCTCAATGATGTGAAATGAGTAGTTTTACCTTCATTTTAAATTTGAGAAGACTGAGACCCAACAATGTTAGGCATGATAATAGTTATTAAGTGAAAGATGAATATTTGTGCAGTGATCTATTGGACCTCATAACCTATTTTTATGTCTCAGTATCAAAAAATAAAAAAATCTCAGTGTTACAAGTTCTTCTGCCAACACAAGATAACATCCACAATAACAACTAAATATGGGAATTCCCTAAACGTTTGGTATAATTTTTCTGTAAATGTAAATCTAAAACTTCTCTAAAAATAAAGTTAAAAAAATAAAAAATATTAGACACATTCTAGTATATGGTACAAAGAATGTGGTGAGGTTAATGCATATAAAGCAAGGAATGTTATTATAATTGCACGTATTCATTTCAACTGTGTTTCAAAAGCTAGTACAATGAACCAATGCTAGAGAAAGTAGGACAATGTTGGTCAATCTTTGATGTTTCTCAAATTGTATTTTATAACCTTTTCTATAAGTTCTCAAAAATTCAGGTAGAGGTTCATTTGTGTATCTTCTAAAAACTCCCAGAATTGATAATCAGTGTTCTAAAAAATTAATGAGCCAGCAATAGAAATATATTTATATTTATATTTGAACCCCTTACAGGTATTCCTGAAAAGTACAGGGCCAATGGGGTTATTGTTTGTTTGTCTTAAAGAATTTGGATTTAATTCTTAGATTATATTTAAACCTTCTTTAGTACTGTGAGGTTTTAGCAATCAATTAAACATTTGATAATAACATGAGCACCAAGATTTTTGTGGCCAGGTCTCCCAAATATTGATGAGATTTATTCTATGTATTAACTGCATCTGTATAAAGAAAAGCACTGGTTTTTAACAAGGTCTAAAGGACTTCAGGCAAGTAAAGAAGGAAGAAAAAGGATAGTATCTTGTTAGTTCTGGAAATGTTTCAGATTCTGACATTCTGAAAGGTTAATAGCTGAATGATATGAGTAGTATTATTTTATTTTATTAGTAAAAACTAAAACAACAGCAACATTTATCATTATTGAGCCCATATTTAAGTCACACATAGTACTTAGTACTTTGCATACATTATCTCCAATTCTTACAATAGGCATCTATTTTAAAATTAGAAAAGTGAGACTGACAGTACTCACTTAAATTGCCTAAGGTCACACAGCTAGTAAAGGACAGATTTTGCCTTACATTCGGGTCTGAAAGTTAATTTCTTATCTCATCCCTACTCATTCCACCCCAAATAGTAACCATTTCTTAGAGTATCAATGAAAATACATGTAGTATATATGGTATTGGATAATATCAAGGTGGAATAATTAATATTTTAATGCTATGCTCTATTATGTTGCAAAACATTTTTAAAAATCCAAGCTGGTTCAAGTGCCTTTCCATTTGCTAAATAAAGATGACCATTGAGTGTAACCCTCAGGGTTCTGCCCCTGTGGGAAACAGATCAAGCATGCAGGTAGATTCTACCTGGTATCTCTTAATGCAATTCATTTTTCATCTGATTTCACGTACTAGAAGGATGATTACTTTTCAACTCCTGGTCTGTCATAGTGAATACTGCCTAAAATATGAAGGATAATTACATCATAAATATAAAGACACAGGCAAGTTATATGTGGCTTTTTGAAGCCAGGGGGAAAAGAAAATTACACAATGGCTCAGAAGGGCTATGCATGTTTTCCATGTGCCTCTTTCTGTCTGAGTGTGTAATTTGCTCAATACCTTGAAACAATTCTTCCTCTGGGGAAGACTACTCATTTCGAGCATCCTAAAATAGTTCTTAAATCACACACACACACACACATACACGACCTTCATATTTAGAAGCATGAAACATTTCTAGCATATTTCATCTCCATCCTCAGGAAAGCAAATAAAAATATCTCAATTTTCTGAGAAATGTGTATATATATACACACGCGCACACACACGTTTTAGTGGATTTTGTAACAACTCAGAATTATTTCCAAATAAAAATATTTACCATATTACTGAGGACTTGACTGCTTTGCTTACAAACAATATCTCATTTAATCCTTTGATACCCTTAAAAACTATGTACTATTTTTATAACAATTTTCTAGGTTGTGAAAATGAGTATTGGTGAATTTAATTAACTTGCTGGATCTACGTAGGGTTCAGACTTGAACCAACACTCTTAAATACTATTATATACAGTTCATCCAAACAACAGAAATTATTTGATTGAAAACTTCAGGGCAATCACTTTGTATCATAAATTGAAAATTTTAAGTAATTGAATCAGTGGCAAAGTTGAGAATAAAACCTTTTAATTCTTTCATTTGTCCTCTTCATAAAGATAAAAATTATTCAGAAAGCACTGTAGTTTTAAACACTGAGCAAGTATAATATAAATTTTCTGGTGAAGAGTATGACAAGATTAGACAAATTGACAGTATTGATAGGATATTTGGTACTATAACATATGATTAAAGAAAATCTGATAGACTACTTATAAAGATTGTCATTCCATTGAATACAAACATAATTATTTCTCTTTTCATGTGCAAAAACAGAGACAAAGTTTTATGGAAAAAGAATTGGAATCAATTTGCTTAACATAGAATTTTGCTCAAAAATGCCATGAAGATAATGCCCACAAAATTTATTCCTGGGCACACTGAGAGAATAAGGCAATTCATATGCTTCAGAAATTAAAAATATCAGTTCAAGAATGCATGAATAAAATGTGAATCATTCCATTGATGTTGAAAGAGATGGTAATTGGTGGTATTCACACTTTTAAAAAATTGTATGCTGACATTAAAAGAAGTATATCTTTTCTCTTTAAAGTTTTTCTATTTGAGATGTTACTTATGAAAGGGAAAGGGCAGAATTGTTCTCTTAAAAAGAAAATATATGCTCAGTTAAAAGTGTGTGTTCAAAATATAAGATACTTGACAAAGAAAGAATTTCAAATTTGAAATATCTTTCAGATCTTAAAACCTAAGACCATGGATTCATGAAGTTATATGTAAGGCCATAAAACTGAGCTTAAACAACACAAAGAAAGTGGGACAACATTTTAAAAAGGTATTTTTAAAAAAATTAGATTTCAAAGTTTGTATTAATGCTTTAAAATACTTTTTCCTTTTCATATTTTTTTTCTATTGCTTCTGCTATAGTGACATATTTTCTTCAACAAAAATATTATATATTGCACATAGAAATACATGCCTTTTGTTTTTTATAGCGTATTAAGTGATGTGGCTATAGAAAATATTCCTGTCTTCAATAATCTTGAAGAGGGGTTAAGACTAACAGTCATAAACAATTAGAGACAAATAAAAAGCATATGAGTAATGCTAAAATGTGTGGTACACAGATTAGATGTGAGATAAGATTTGAGAGAAGGAAAAGACTAAGTGTTGGCATAGGCCTCCTTCAAATGTCATTTAAGAGCATACTACTTGCTAGCTGGGTCGACTTGTGCAAGTTATTCTACTTTCCTCATTCTTAGTTTTCTTATCTTTTAAAGGCATAAAACATGATTACATGATCGATTTTATTTTATGGAGCAAATATATTGGTATAAATTAGAAATGTGTCCTCAATATGTTCCTTCATGATGATGATGATGATGCTGTTGATAGCATTTAGTTAAGTTGTGAAGGGTGGGTATGGAAAAGATGGGGGAAAAGTGGGCAGTACATAGTAAGGAAGATAACGTGATATGTTTAATATCTGCTACCAAGAAAGCAATTTGGACTTGGTGAAATCAGGAAGTTAGAGTGTGTCAAAGTCCAACATATTTGGATTTGACTCTTGACTGTTTTACCTATGTCATGATGATATTTTGATGATTAAATGGCAAAACAGCACAACAGCAAGGCCTATTTACACATTAGCTACAGTAGGCACAGTGCCAAAGTCCCATGATACATGTAGGGGCCCACAAAGTATTTTAATTTCTTTTAAAATCAGAATAAATAATTATATAATAACAATAAAGATATAATGATGGATCCAGCCTGGATTATATTCCTTTTATACCAATGCAGTCATAAAATATAATTTTTAATAGCTTTTATGATGAAAGGAGCCAATGAAAGCAAAAGTATAGCTGGCCCCCAAAAGCCATAATATGGCCCTGGTGATCCATTCCATTGCTGGTCACTCCTGGCCAACAGAAAAAGACAGGACCTAGAGAACTACAGAAAGACAAAGTCAAGCCCTGATTCAACCATGCCTGAAACCAGATAGCCTTCTTCTTACAGTTAAGTAAAGAAATACATGTTTTTCATAGTTTAGCTAGGTTAATTGTGTTTTTGAAACCCAAACTATTTTAAGAAATACAACTAATGTTCATAAAATAAAGTCTGCTTGAATTATCACAAACATAGTTCAATGTTTTACTTTCATAATAGAAATGTTTGTCAACATTTTCATACAATTAAACATTTAATTAGGGAAGCGGGTGTGGCTCAATCGATAGAGCTCCCGTTTACCATATGGGAGGCCCTGGGTTCGCTTCCCGGGGCCTCCTTGTGAGGGCAGGCCAGCCCGCGCGGCGCGGTGGGCTGATGCAGCGGGACCTCACAGCAAGGGGGAGATAAGCAGACACAGAGAAGACACACAGCGAATGGACACAGCAAGCACAAGCAGCAAGGGGGGGATAAATAAGTAAACAAATAAATCTTTAAAAAAACAAAACAAAAAAAAAACAACAAAAAAAAACATTTAATTAAAGAATGAAAAAAGAAACAAAAACTATCTGTGTATGAATCATTGCAATGTTTATAAAATCATTACCATAGAAGTTCAGGTTCAAAGAGGTTTTGCATTTAAATTCACTCAGCTTACATAATTATTTCAAGATTTACTTATTTCTTCTCAAGTATTTAAGCATGTACAAGTACACAAAAAATAGGAAAACTTTAAAAAATTACATGTCCATGCTTATTTTGCAGCACCTTAAATGTCCAATGATAATCTGACCTTCATACCCTCCTATTCTGTCTATACCATCTTGGTCCCTTTGCTTCTTTCTTCCTAGTGTCACATGAACCTCACATGACATGTACATCTGGCTCTAGAAGCTCCCCAAAGACAGCTGTTGTTGTCCTTTGGAGAATCTGCAGCTTTGTTCTACTTCCATTGTCCAAATGTCTGAGTAGAGGGAAGGCTGGCACAGAGATGGGGAAAGGTTAAGCAATAAACATATTTTACCCTGTCAAAGAAGTATAAATAGGATCATAGTTCACCTATTTATTGTCCATTCTTTTATGTCAAGGACATTAACTATAATTAATATATTATAATAGCTCTAAGCACAAGTTAACAGAATATTTATACTCTTGAAAATCCATTTGTATATAAATAGAAATTACAAAAATATGTAAGATAACTGAGACTATGAAGAGGAAATGGCTCATCCTTAGAACAGCATTTTGTTTTGTTCTGTATTTTACCAAAGGGATTTAACTAGCAATAGCACAATAAGGAATTGATACACTTCTATTTTGCAAGAAAGTTTAACTGTCAAGTAAATGCCTCTGAAATTTGGATGTCACTCTCTTTAAATATTGTTTTCAGGAAAGTCAGCAAAATGATTGGCAAACTGCATATTTGAAATTTGATTTCCTTCTCCATCTTAAAAATGATTTTAAATTCTGCACTTTTCTGATAAGAAAAAGAAATCTGCATTCACTTAGTATGACTAAATGCTTTCTAACACATTAATATCTAAAATGCAAGATTTATCCTCTAAAAGCATTGTGCCACAGTAAATGCATCTTTGTCTTAGAAATTATGCATAGAACATGACAGCAGCGATAGTCAGCTGAGACAGACCATTTTAAATCTTTATTGATAATATGATCACAGGTGCATTTTTAATTATCTCACCACATTGCTTTCCCCATCAAATGTCACTAGTAATTTCATACGACAAGCATGTTGCCCTTATGACATTACAGAATACAATTTAGAGTGATTTAGGATGCTGGTAGATTGGCAAGTGGCTTCACCTTTTTTTTTTTATAATTAAAAAATATATATATTTTAAAAGATGCTTAGATTACATAAATGTTACACAAAAATTACAGGAATTCCCATGTTCCCTCTCTCCCACACGTCCCACAACCTTCCACATAAACATATTTCATTAGTGTGGCACATCACCTGCAATGGATATACACATCCTGGGGCTTTGCCACTAAGCATGGACCATAGTTCACATTGTAGACCACACTCTCTCCCACACAGTTTTGCGTGTTATATGCTGATGTAAAATGGCCTGTATCTGTCATTGTAATGTCACTCAGGATAATTCCCAAGTCCCGAAAGAGCCCCTGTATTACAACTGCTTTTCCCTCTCCCTGCCCCAAAAGCATCCAGTGGCCACTGGCTCCACATCAGTGTTGTAATCTCTTCCATTGCTTGAATCACAATATGTCTACAACAGAATACCAGTAAGTCCACTCTAGTCCTTAGCTCTTCCCCCCAATCCTGAGGAGTCTGGGATGGTGATGTCCACTCCACCTCCAAGTGAGAGGGGGCTTATATCCCATGGATAAGATGGATCCGATTATCCTGCCTGCAGCTGCAGACTCTCTCCATTCCCTGGGATGGCTGTTGTCTATCATCATTTCCTCTCCAGGTGACTTGGGTGAGTCCACTGAGCTGTAGAGTAGGAGTAGCAGCTCCACCGAGATTCCAGGCACAGCTGGCACATGGGCAGGCCAAAGGCTCCAGTCTCTGGAAGTACACCTAGAAACTCCAGCACCACATATAGGTTTGAATAGAAAAGGGACTGATGGACCATGTGAAGGGAGGACTTGTTTGAGTCCAACTCTGTCACTCTCAAGAGCACAGATTCCAAAGTATAGTCCACTGATAAGGCATCAATCTCTGGAGCTATCCCCCCTTATATAGGACCTGGGTGTCTCCAGAGCCCTCAGGAGCCCCTCTGTGTGGGTTGATATCCACTTTGGTGTTCCATGAGATCCTACTGAGGTGTCCGTAAGCATTACCTCTGGGATGACATCCCGATTCTCTTTGAAGTCTCTTAGCAATATGAACTCATTTGTCTTTACCTTTTCCCCCTTTTATTCAAGGTCTTTTTCCAGTCGTATGGCCAGTTGGCACTTGGTATTAATCCCTCATTGCCAGGGAGGTTCATCCCCGGGAGTCATGTCCCACACTGTGGGGAAGGTAATGCATTCATATGCTGAGTTTGGCTTAGAGAGAGGCCACATTTGAGCAACAAGGATGCTCTCAGGTGGCAACCCTTAGGCACCCCATAACAGTAAGCTAAGTTTCAATTACAAGAGCAAAGACTCATAAGGCTAGTCATCAATAAAAAGAACCCATTAGTGGACCATCCTCCTTTGCCAGACACTGCCCCTGCACTTGGGGGACAGTTGCTGCTCCCTTGGAGAATGTGGCAGAGCTCTCCAGGCTGGGAATTCAGTATTCTCTCATTTATTGAGTGATTCTCCACCCACTGTGACCATGCCCCATCCCTTGATCATTTGAACAATTTTATATATCTTTTATATATATTCAGGTGAACTTCCTCCCATGAAACCACAATCCCAGACAACCCCCACCAATGATCCTCTCCTGGCCCCATTGTAACCCTTCTGTGATCCAAACCTTCCTTAAAGATGAAGCCCATATAATAGCCAAATACAATTAATAGGAAAATGAAACAATAATGATAAGTTTAAATGTAAAAGATAAAATACATGGAAACTTTAAAAAAACACTGAAAATAAAATAAAATTAAAGGATTGGATATTTTTAAAAATGGGAAAAAAATAAAAAAATTAAAAAAAAAATTTTTAAAGCATTTTTCCTTTTATCACTGCATTATCGGGTATCCAGTCTCTACTGTGGCACCTTCCCCCTCTCTCTCCCCAGTGTCTCCCAAATTTTCATTTACTTTTCAAAGAAGTTTTAGGTCACAGCAAAGTCACACACAGTATATTAGAGACTCTCATATACCCAACCTCCTCCCCCTTTCCTCACCCCATATTAAAACCTTTTTTTATGTGGATGGTAGCATTGTTATAACTGTTATACAGATAGTAAAACATAGCTACTAAACATTGTCAATGGTTTACAGTATAGTTTACAATTTAGATGGTACAGTTTAATAATTTTTGATGATATTTACCATGTCCTGTGTCCATCACTGTAAAGCAATGAAAATCATTGCCCCTGACCACTAAATACCCCGTTTGATCTCTTCTGTTCCTCCCTCCCCATCCCCCTGGTGGCTTCATCTTTTGTGAGACTACAAGGAAGGGAGCCAATGGACTTAAAAAATTAGATGCCAGTCACCTTTGTAATCCAGAGGTGAGTAACAGCATGAGTGACATAACCAAGTTTTCATATTAGTTTAGTGGTTACTGCTAAAATCATTGCAGCTAAAGATAAATTAGACAAAGGAAGTAACCTGTTAGTTTTGGTTGGGAGGTGGGGAGGACCACTTGACTCTTTGACATTTAGTCTTTTCCTCTCTGTTAGAGGGCTTACAGAATGCTCACTAACTGGAACTTGCAGTGATGATGCCCATGAACATACAGAAGGCTCTAGATGCTCTGGGCCCAAGAAATCAGGGAGTCGATTCCTGGGCTTATGGAGCTACAGAAAAGAGTATTTTTTAATCATGCTACATTACTGTTTGTGAAGCTTTGCTCTATGTTTGGTATGTATAAACCTGACTACTTTTCTGAAGTTAAATAACAAAAAACCCCAATATAATCCCTTTATGTTATATTATGTTTATAGAATATTATAAATGATTTTCTAAAGACCTAGTTATGTGTCTTTTAGTGTTAATACACACAAACAAATAATGGTTTTTACTAGCTGCTATGGAAAACTAACTTTTCTCTTGTTTTCTAAAACTATCGATCAGCTGCATTTTATATTATAATGAAGAAATGATTTAAGCATTGGAAATAATGGGTTAAGGAAAGACCAATTTAAACAATTAAAAAATACATTATCAGAAAAATGAATTTAAAAATTGTGGTACAGGACAACCAGCAAGATGGTGGCAGAGTAAGGTGCTCCTAGAATCAGCTCCTTCTACAGGGCAGTTAGTAATCACCCAGAGCTAACTAAAGGATTTGTTTGGGGGCTCCAGGAGACCCGAAGTTCATCCTGCAGTATCCTTGAAAGAGTGGAAGGAGGAAACTGCCCATCTGCAGAGAAGATTTGTAAGTAGAGCACTCCACACCACGGAGGCCAGTGCCCATCCTCAACTGGAGGCACAAGCTGCCTCAGGAGCTGTTCCATGGCTGGAATTGGAAGCTCCACTTCCCAAAAATGGGGGAGGAAGAGACAGTTGGGCACCAACTACAGCTACTGATTAGTAAATTCGGCGGGCTAAAGGGTAATCCTAAGAACAGCTAGTTTGAACCTGTCCAAGTCAGAAAGAGGCTGGTAGCCGCCATCTTAACTCCGCGCCTGACATGAGGGGAAGCGGGGCCGACTGAAAATCACAGTGCTGGTAGGGACCAGCTTTTTTCCATCTAGATCAGATTGCCACTCCAGCCTAAGCCCCAGGCCAACCTCTGACAGGGAGGAAGCTGGGGGGAGCTGCTACAGCCCCTCCGTGAAATTATAGGCCACGCTGTGGAGGATGGTGATCATCCTACTTTGGTAGTGCAAGCTACCCCAGGAGCTATTCTATGGTAGGAATTGGAAGCTCCATTTCCCAAATACAGGGGAGGAAGAGATGGTTGGCCACCAATGTCAGCTACTGATTAGTCAGTTTGGCTGGCTAAAATATAACCCTAAGAACAGCTGAATATTGAACCTGGCCAAGTCTGAAGGAGGCTGGTAGCTGCCATTTTGACTCCACCCCTGGCATGAGGGGAAGCGGGGATGACTGAAAATCAAGATGATGGTAGAGACCAACTTCTTTCACCCTGATTGGCTTGCAGCCCTAGCCTAGGATTAAGTTCCACCTTAAGCAGGGAGGAAGCTGACGGACCCTGCAACAGCCTATCCAGGTAACTGCAGATGCGGTCATCTTGGACCTGCACTGCATAGATTGCTGCCCATACCTGCAACTCCATCCCTGCCCCAGGCAGGGGAAAAAGGGGCGTGAAGCTTCATCAGTCTTTCTGGGCATCTGCAGTCTAGGCCTGCATTATTTGGATTATTCCACACAGCTGTGGCTCTGTCCCTACCCCCTGGCAAAGGAGAAAGTTGGAGAGCCTTCATTGGTCCTTGGGGCACTGAGGGCAGCTTGAGCCTTCACAGCTTACAGCTCCAACTATATCCTTGGCTCCTACTACACAACCAGCAAGGGAGAAAGTCAGGAAGCCCTAAATTAAGAGAAAAACTGCACCCAGAATAAATACTCTAGTAAGCCAGATGCCAAGACACCAACAAAAAATTACTATCCACACCAAGAAACAGGAAGATATGGCCCAGTTAAAGGAACAAGATAACCCTACAGATCACATAAAGAAGTTGAGACAACTAATCATAGATGTTCAAACACATCTCCTTAATAAGTTCAATGAGATGGCTAAAGAAATTAGGGATATTAAGAAGACATTGGATGAGCACAAAGAAGAATTTGAAAGCATACATAGAAAAATAGCAGATCTTATGGGAATGAAAGTTGAAATAAGTGAAATTAAAAATACACTGGAATCATATAATAGCTGTGGATATCACCCCACACAGAGGGGCTCCTGAGGACTCTGGAAACCCCCAGGTCCTATATAACTGGGGATAGCCCCAGAGATTGATGTCTTATCAGTGGGCTCTACTTCTCTACTTTGGAATCTGTGCTCCTGAGAGTGACAGAGTTGGACTCAAATAAGTCCTCCCTGCACATGGTTCATCAGTCCCTTCTATTCAAACCTATATGTGAGGCTGGAGTTTGTAGGTGTACTTCCAGAGACTGGAGCCTCTGGCCTACCTTTGTGCCAGCTGTGCCTGGAATCTCGGTGGAGCTGCAACTCCTACCCTACAGCTCAATGGACTCATGCAAGTCACCTGGCGAGGAGACGACGATGGGCAACGGCCATCCCAGGGAATGGAGAGGGCCTGCAGCTGCAGGCAGGATAATCCCATCCACTTGATCCACAGGATATAAGCCCTCTCTCACTTGGAGGTGGAGTGGACATCACCATCCCAGTCCCCTCAGGATTGGGGGAAGAGCTGTGGACTAGAGTGGACTTAATGGTATTCTGTTGTAGACATATTGTGATTCAAGCAATGGAAGAAATTTCAACAGTGAGGTGGAGCCGGTAGCCACTGGATGCTTTCGGGGCAGGGAGGTGAAGGGCAGTTGAAATACAGGGGCTTTTTCGGGACTTGGGGGTTGTCCTGAGTAGCGCTACGGTGACAGATGTAGGCCATTTTACATCAGCATATACCATGCAGAACTGTGTGGGACAGAGTGTGGTCTACAATGTGAACTGTGCACTACGCTTGGTGGCAAGGCCCCAGGATGTGTATATCCATTGTGAGTGATGTGCCACACTGATGAAGGATGTTGGTGTGGGATGCTGTGG
>JAQZBX010089458.1:0-12635 GCA_029593785.1 Cabassous unicinctus
AATGCTTGCAAAAAAAAAAAAAAAACACACCAAAATTGGGTGCCCATCTCAGTTTTAATGTACCACAAGACATTCAGTTGTCTTTATGCTTTTCAACTTTGGTCCAGCTCCAGAATTTGTCAGATGTACCCTCCTGAATTTTCCTGACCCTCAGTTGTGTTCAGGTCACACGGTCTATTCACCCTTTTCTTTCTCTCACCAGTCATGATTTCTGTGCAAATAATCAACATATTAAATAACCCCAAGTTCACTGCCCTCTCTACTTATAGAAGAATAAGTAATCCATCCAATTCATACTTATATTCAATAAGCCAGTTTTTCATTATTATCTTATTTTATGTCAAAGAAGAGCCTCTCATCATTAACAATGCCACTGAATTTAGCCCAACTCAATGAGTCTCAGGTTAATTTCCTTCCTTCTACTACACCAATAATGAGATTGAGATGAAGTTTCATGTTTCATTTTTTAAAATTCCTTATTATTTTTATCATCTTTTATTCTTGAAATAAATACATAAATGGTCTTGAGCTTGAATTATTCTTCATTCTGGGTTCCAAATAGCTTGGCAGACCATTCTCTGATCCATACAGCACACGCATAACCATTGATTTCTCAACAACAACAAAAAAATTCTGACAGATTTCCTCATCCTAATTGAGGCAAAATTGTAGCAATGCTACAATCCTATTTGTCTGGGTGTCTGCAAAGTCCAGAAAGTTTCAAAATTATCATCTATTATTTCATCTTCCTTACAGACCATATGAAAAGGCATGATAGACCTATTTGTAGATAAGAAGATAAGAAAACTGATCTCAGGCAAGATTAGTGACTGCCCCAAATCACAACAGTCCTTAAGTGAAGAGCCAGGAATTCAACCCCAGATCTTTCTAAGTCTAGTGTTCTTCTCTCCACATTCTCTTGGTCCACCTCTGTGTTTGGAAACACCAACCTCCTTCTCCCTAACACACATTCTGGGGGCCAAAGCTCCCTCTCTTCCTTCCCAGTACACTCATCACCTTCAAGAAATTCCTTCTGACTTGGGAGGAAAAAGAGATCTCTAAAACAAAGATCTAAGGGAGAAACTGGCTTTTCTGTATATGTGTTTTCTTTAGATGCTACTTCCTGGGAGATATTAACTAATTCTCAAATGCTGTCCAGTGCTTGGCCTGTGTGTGGAGGCTCCACACAATTTATATTCACCAAGGAATGAACATCAGGCAGTATGTCACTAAGGGAGAGGGGATTGGGGATCAAGGACAGACCCCAGAATCTCTTACCTCTAATCACTAGGCACCTTTCCAAGTGAGCTGTAAAATCCACAGCATTTGCAGTTGTCCAATGTATTCCAACACTGTAGGGAAAAGCCATAAGCAGGAGTCAGCAGCCCCTCGCTCTGATGGGTTCCCTGGAGGCAGCCACACTCCCTGCTCCCCACCTCAAGGTCCTCTGGATGTCATACAGAGGGAACTTTCATGATGGTGTTGTAGGCGGTCTCGGGGTTTTCCATAACTTTCTCATGGAACCTCAAGCCATTTAGTCTCCTCCTAAAACCATCTCGTGCATGATCTTCCCAGCCCCACGGCGTGCACATGTGCGTGTGCAACACACACAGTGAGCTCCAGGCTACACCATAGCTGAAATGTCTCAGATGCTTCCTACATTTGGTCGACAAACTCGATTTTAAAAAGGATTCCAAGCATTCCATATCAGGGAGGAAGATGCTTTCAGCCCCACCTCCTTCCCTAAGACTATTTAATAACTTTCTGTTCTCCCAGAGCACTTTTTGCATAGCTTTATTAAAGTTAAATATTTATTGGTCTCTGTGTGATTTCCAAGTCCAGGGAGCATGTCTTATTCATTTTTGTGCCTTCAGTGCTACATGCAGTGCCTTGATACATATAATTGACATTAAAACTTGTTGAAAATCATTATAATTTTAACTTGGCTCTGTTGACAAAAGCCTCTCTACCTAAGGTGAATTAGGTAACCCTCTAAGACCTGGCCTGTACCAGGCTTCTCTAGTTCTCAAACCTTGAACATCTGCTGATGGGCACTTGGGGAACTTCCACGATTTGACTATTGTGAATAATGCTGCGAGGGACATTGGTGTACAATACCTATGTACAAATTCAATGCAGTCCCTATAAAATTCTAGCAGACTTTTTTTTTTTTTTTGCAGAAATGGAAAACTTGATCCTTAAATTCATATGGAACTGCAAGGGGCTCCAAATAGCTGAAACAATCTTGAAGAAGAAGAGTAAATTGGAGGACGCACACTTCCTGACTTCAAAACTTACTACAAAGCTACAGTAATTAAAACCATGTGATACTGGCATAAAGATAGGCATATATAGATCAATGAAATAATATTGAGAGTCCAGAGATAAATCCACACATCTCTGGCCAGCTGAGTTTTCACAAGGGTGCCAAGTGCATTCAATGGGGAAAGAATAGCCTCTTCAATATATGGTGCTGGGACAACTGGAAATCCACATGCAAAAGAATGAATGTACACCCCTAATTCTGACTATATATAAAAATTAATTCAAAATAGATCAAAAACCTAAGTATAGTATAGTATAGTATAGAATAGTTTAAGAGCTAATACTATAAACGTCTTACAAGTTAACATAGGGAAATATCTTCAGGACCTTGTAGTAGGCAATGGATTTTTAGATTTTACACCCAAAACATAGGCAAAAAAGGAAAAAATAGATAAGACATCTTCAAAATTAAAAACTTTTATCAAAGGACATTATCAAGAAAGTGAAAAATCAACCTACAGAATGGTAGAAAATATTTGGAAATCATATATCTGATAAGGGTTTACTATTCAGAACAGATAAAGAACTCCTAAACTTGAGAGTAAAAGGACAACCCTATTAAAAAATGGGTCAAGGACGTGAATAGACATTTCTCCAAAGAAGATATTCAAACAGCCAGTAAGTATATGAAAAGATGCTAAACATCATTAACCATTAAAGAAATGCAAATTAAAATTAGATTGCAATATCACTTCATATCCACTAGGATGGCAATTATTAAAAAACCTGAAAATAACAAGTGTTGGCAAGGATGCAGAGAAATTGCAACCCTTGTACCTTGTTGGTGGAATTGTAAAATGGTGCAGCTGCTGTGCAAATCAGTTTGGCAATTCCTAAAAAAGTTGAAACATATGGCTCAGCAATCCCACTTCTTGGTATATTCTTAAAAGAACCAAAAGCAGCAACTCAAACAGATATTTGTACACCAATATTCAATAGCCAAAAAGTAGAAAGAATCAACAATAGACGACTGAATAAACAAAATGTGATATACACACACAAGGGAATATTATTCAGCCGTAAAAAGGAATGAAGTCCTGATACATGCTACAACATGGATGAACATGAAGACATCATGTTGAGTGAAATAAGCCAGACACAAAAAAGAAATATTGTATGATCTCACTTATATGAAATACCTAGAATAAGCAAATTCATAGAGACAGATATAGATTACAGGCTACTAGGGGATGGAGGTGAAGGGAATGGCAGAGTTATTGCTTAATGGATCTAAAGTTTCTGTTTGAGTTGATGAAAATGTTTGGCTAATGGATATTGGTGATGGTAGCACAGTATTGGAAATGTAATGAATACCACTGAAATATACACTTGAGAGTGGTAAAAATCAGAAAAATTTGAGTTCTATATATGTTACTACAATAAAAAAAAGTTTGAAAAAGAAAACTAGTTCTAAATTTAGACAAAGAATGGGATGCCAAGCCTTTGGGGGGTGCTATGTGACTAACTTGTTGCCTCTGGCTACTTTGATTGTGGCCGCTGAACATTTGATCTTCTTTGGTTGAGCTGAGGTGAGAAGCTAAAAGTATAAAAAGTATCCATTTTCCTCATGAGAACAGAACCACGTAAAAAGAAGCACGAAAGAAAAATTCTTTTGAAGATGATGGCATCAAAAACTAATAAGAGTGTGTGGAAACTATTTAAAACGCACACTACTTCAGGGCTCACATCAAACGTGGTCAAGCCACTAAATCAACCACCTATGAGATAGTCATCTCTTGGTTCCCAGGTAGATCTGAGCCAAAAGTTCAGCAAATCATGGAGCAAGGTGGGGAGGGAGGTCCCAATTCACTCACACTCCTTGTCAGTTTGAGCACAAAGAATAACCACCAGAGTAATGGCAGGGTTGAGAAAACACTAGTAACCTATTCCCTGCTAGTAAATTCTGGAATCCTCTAAGCTAACACTCCTCATTTCCCAGAAATATTTGTTAAAACATTGAGTCCATCTATGACTATAGACTAACGTTGTCGCCACTGGTCATATGAAATAAACCTACGGGGCCCTTGAAAGGTGGCGAATCTGAATTGAGATGTGTTGTACTCCTCAAAATTTGTAGTGTTAGCATGAAAAAAAGGACCAAAATATCCCATTTACACTTTTTATGTTGATTACATGTTGAAATGATAATATTTGGGAAGTGTTGGATCAAATAAAATATAGATACACCTGTCCACTTTTAGTTTTTAAATGTGGTTACTAGAAACTTTAAAATCACGTATGTGGCTTGCATTTGGGATCTCATTGCATGTCTACTGGGTAGCACTACCATAGGCAACAACGTAGCAAAAACCCCGTAAAACACAGCTAATGCTATAAGTCAAATTTTCTTCCTCAAAACCAGAGGATCAGCTTATAAAGTATCTGTAGGAACACTCACTACAGCAGAAAACTGTGGTACTTACAGCCAAATCTAAATGATGATGTAAGAAAGAAGAAGCATGGAAAGCACAAAAGAATAAAAAATTCCAAAACCATAACTTTTTGATGCTGGGAAATAGAGATACATACTCCACTGGAGCTACATTCTCAGAGAGACACTACCTCTCCCAGCCCAATTTATCATATTCAGCTCCCTGATGAGGGCCCCCTAAGGTAACTGTCCTCAGGAGACACTAAACAGCACAGAGCTTGGTAATGGGAGACAAACGTTCTTTCTGCTACTATGGTTGGGTTGGTCCTGAAGGTCATTAATACCTGATGCAAATTTTCAGTTGCCCTGTATGGAAAGAATGGTCATCTTTGGTCCTTTCAAATGGGCAGGTATAATTGATTTCTTATTTTCCCATTCGAACCACAAGAGGGGAAGCCTAGAGGGGCTTAGTACTTCTGAAACAGAAAGTGATTACCTTTCTTTTTCCTCCAACTTGCAGGACAAGGAAAATTCATTGATGAGTATTTATTACCTAATGATGAAAGAGCACTTGATAAATGGAAATGGCTCTGAAATGAATGCAGTACAGTATCCTGATTGCAGAAAATGGAGACTAAAGAGAAAGGTCAGTCTATAAAATGTCCTCCGCAATTGGCTCTGTCTCTTATGAGCCACTCAAATTCCTTTGTCCCTCCCACGATAATACCTTGCCTTCATAGCCATAGCCAAGAACACATTTTTTGTTTGGTTACGTAAGCTTCTAAAAATAGCAATTTATCATGGAAATGCTAAATGACCCTTGAATATAGTTTTCTGATAGGCTATTAAGTTATCGTAGTGTCTATTTTCTATTATATATTATAATTAAAGATAAAAATCATTTTGATGCTTTTCAAAGTTTAGAAGTGTATGCTTTGGACATTTTTTCATCAAAGGAAAAAAAAAACACAAAGAAATGTATCCTGTGGTCAAAGAAGTTTCACCACAGGCATGGAGATTAATTTTCTCCTCATTATTGAGGGCTAATGAAAAAGAAGAGGCCAATTTAAAGTGTAATTTATTTTTTCTGTCTGTCTAGCTAGGTTTGATAAATGAATCCAAAGTAAAAAATATCTGAGAAATTATCTGGCAGAATATTTCAAGGGAACTTAATTACGCATTTCTCTTTCCTTAAGTAGACAACTTTAAAACCAAAAAAAGTCTCAAGAGATAAACTAATCATTGCCTTCCCAAGACCAGAGAAGTTAAAGGTACCTGCCAAAGTCACCCAGCAGGGTCAGCTCCCTATTCACTGCCTTGAATCACATAGAAATTATCATTCTCCTTGGCACCCAGTGAATGAATAAATGGAGGAATGAATAGGAGACAGAATAAAAAAAGTGACTCAAATAGCACCTGAGTACTCTTAGGGGTACCTTATACAACCCCAAAGTGCTAATGGGGCTACAAAAGGCAGAAAAATGTGGAAGGTGGATAGAGACTTTCTCCACAAAGCTTACCAAATAACTAAGACATTATAAGGAGGCAGAATGGCCTCCGATAGAGTCAACTATTTCTTATCTGTATGTAAATTACTTGTGGCAATTAAAAAATCGTCAGTTCTCACTGAACTCCCTACCATGAATCAACATACTCTTAAGGGTCCTCTCTCAGAAACCAGTCATTTGTTCCAAAACTGGGGAGCATTTTACCATTGTACGATGCCTATATAACAACTGTCTCGGCAGAACCTGCTATATTCTAAAAAGCATTTCTAACCACACCCCTATACAGTGAGTACTATTATAATAATCTTTATTTTGTAAGTGAGGAAATTGAGATTTAAAGAACTTGTGTAGCTGTCCGATGTCATAGATGGCAAACAGCAGAGCCCACACTGCATCCCTCCCCTCTCCATCCACTATCTAGAATCAGAGCTGCCTCCCCGCACTAACCCACAGTAACAATTCACTACACGGATTATAAAATAGAAATACTATTTTCTCCCCAAATTTAATTTGGGGAGAGGTAGAACAGAGCAGGGACGAGGTTTAGTTGTGACCTATAGGTTGGTTGTTCCAAATCATTGAGGGTCTCAAATAAATTCCAAGTTAACATAGAGACATTCTGGAATATTAGCCCTTATGATAGCACGGCTCACACTCGTCTCTTCTCAAAATCCTAAATCCTGCGATAAAGGTTACCTCTGAGATGGTGAAATGTAATCTGTCACAGGGAAAGAAAGAGTAGGTGTTTCTTTGCAAAGTACAGATTTTTTCAATCCAAAATAACTTCACTTATTTCAGGGATACTCTGAAATATGTTATGATTTATTCCTAGACAATGGACATTTTTATTTCTATACAAGGACATCCCTTTCTTCTTTCATTACAAGCACTTGTTCAGGAAAGAGGCCTTTCCATGATACCGTCGTGCTATATGTTTCTAAAATTGGGATGACCCATGTCTGGGCCTTTTTATTGAGCTGCCAGGTTCTGAGATGGGCTCTGAGAGAGTTTGTCTGGCCATCAGCCAAAGAACTAAGACAAAATGGGCTGTTCTTCCCACAACTAGACTGAGATAGGCAGACTAGGTTTCACTCGTGAAAGGTCCACCAGCCCACCATCACTGCCATTTTCTTCTTCAACTAACACCATAGAAGCTCCTTTTACATCATGCTATGGGGATGGGAGGGGATTGTAGATGGCTTGGATTTATAGATTTGAACTCCATTAGCCAGCCTCACAATTCATTATTATTCTAACGCCCAGCCCAATATAAATTATAATTTATGGTAATACATGAGGAGTGATGATTTAATTTATTTTATTCCCTGTAAAGTGATGGCAGAGTTTCTGTCTCACATTGGGTTGGGGGTTGGAGGGCTGGTATAGAGAAGGGAGGGAGAAAACAGTCACTAGTGAATTTTTGATCTTTCTTTCTAAGAAATTATCATGCCTCAGATGGGCCGACCTTGGGCATAAATTATATGAGTGGAAGCTTAGAAGTCTGTAGTTTTAGTTCACTTCTGATTCATCCCATTAGTTTCTTTCTAAGTACCTGGGCAAACTTTGACTTTCACCCCTCTTAACCTCCAGCTTCTGTTACTCTGGTGGGAGACCTTGGTAAGATATTGTGGCCCCTATACTACTAAGGTATAGGTAATGCAAACTGAATCTGGATTCAGAAGCCCTAGACTTGAATCTGATGTGTGCTATTTATTGGCCATGTGACCTTGGCTAAGCATCTAGCTGGCTAACAGACCAGCCTTTCTTCATCTGTAAACTGAAAATAATAATACCTACCATATAATATTGTCATGGAAATGAGTTAAAATACTATATATGGAAAATTTTGAAAAATTTGAAATCCTATATAAATATGACTTATCTACCCTTAAACAAATGTGAGTCACCATCCAGGCAAAAATACTAAATGATCTTCATCCTACCATGTGTAAGCTTATTGCCAGTTTTTTAAAGAAGTTTTTTTCAAGAAACCGAAAAAATGAAGTGGACATTCAAAAATCCAGTAAATTCTAACTATGGAAAAGCCGACTTAGTAACTTCTAGGCGTAGAGGGTAAGGGAGACACGTTCAAAAGGTTCCGTTTAATCTCACAGGTCACTCCGTGTAGACACGGGTCCTTGTGGTTGAAAATCCCATAATGAAGACGAGAATATGATTTCACCAGTCTCTTTTCTGCTGTGAGAAGAGTTTTCCATCATTTCATTAAAAAGGGGGGGAAAATCTACCACATACTGCTCAAGAAGGGTGACTAGGCCCTGAGCAGTCAAGGAGTTATTTTCAAACACATTCTTTCCTTGCTTTTCCATCCCCTTGGGGCCCTGCCATAATTCCAGGCCCTCTGAAACCCCGTGACTGCCGCTTCCATCTTACTGAGCAGATTTTCAAACAAAGTCCCCTTGCTGTGTGCAAAGAACTGCCCTCCAGAGCAGCAGGCAGGCCTGTCGGGGGCTCCAAGGCTGAATTTATTTCCCACATCTTGAACACGCCGCTCTCTCCCTTCCCTCACCCCCTCCAGTACCCACCCCTCCCCACCCCCGGCTTCATTCCTAACTCCTACAGCCATGACAGAAATAAATTAGCTAGAGGTACAGGTCACACCTTGGAGAGCAGTAAACGTTCTGTGGGAAATCAATAGAGAAGATGGGATTCTCAAATAGCTGAAGCAGAAGGAATGATGCATTGATGGCTATACATAAACCAAACAAAGGGGCCTGAGAACAGCCTTCCAGGGAGGGGCCAGTGCACGCGGGGCTCGTTTATTCCAACACCTGAACCCGAGACAGCTCTGTAGGAAAGATGCTCCCCAGATACCTGTGCTTCTGGAGTTTTTCCTGCGGAAGGCTAAATATTGCCATGTCAGTGTTTGCGAAAATTAAAAATTAGGTTAAGATTGTGGATGCTAATACTGGGGTCCAAGGAAGCCCCCTGGAGGGCCCGGAGCTGAGTGTGTGAGCCATATATCTCTTCCAGGAAAGCCTCCCCTCCACCATTGCTGACAGCAGAAGCTAGGGAGGGCTCGTTTAGACAGTTAACCGAAGTAAACGTGATTCCCACAGCTATAAGCATGAGGAGTTAACAATGGAATAGGCTTTAGGCTCTAATAGACCTGGGTTCTAGCCCTGTCTTCACCACTTAATAACAAAAACATCTTGGGAAAGCTGCATGTGTAAAAAACGGCAGTGTAATGCCTACCTTCGAGGCACTTGTGTGGATTAAATGAGTAATATACATTAATGTCTGTCACAAAATAGACACACTAGATGCTAGTTGCTCTCCCTCTATCCAATTATGGGTGACTTTTTAAATTCTCTTGGATTCTACAATTTGTCCCATCACAGATCTTCACAAAGACAATGCCTAATGAAAATTTAATTCACTAGCAAATTCAATTTCTAGCAAAATATTTATCATCCCAAAGATAGCAGAAAGAGGTGGCTTGGGGGAACTTTAGGTACCTTATCACCTCTGTCAGTTGCCAAATGCCACCCCAAATAAACAAACAATCTAGATTAAAGCAACATGGAAAAAACCCCACCCGTAAGTTCCTCATATATAGAAATTCTAGAGCTTACATTGATATATATCAAAAACCTATTTTTCTCCCTTCTGCTCTTATAATGAGGAAAATATGGGCATCAACAATTTGGTAGCCTGGTCCATTGCTTATTTTTCCTTGTATACAGAAACTTCCTTCCTATGGTCAACCAAATTCTGCTCTGGTTACAATTTCTGTCTACTTTCTACAGGTTTCCATTTTTTCCTAAATTAGAAAACGTAAAATTAATTTGGGCAATTAAAGAGTTTTCAGTACTCTAATATTAAGCAGTTGCCCTGGCTCTGCTAGCCATGCTATCCTCCATCTAAGTGAAGGAGAAAGCCTTTTCAACAGAGAAGGTGAAGGCACTAGAACCTACCAAAAAGCACTCTCAGTTAACAAAAAGAGAAAAAAAAAGTAACAACTAATATTCCCATTCCAGTCTACATTTTAAAAGAACACTTTCACATTTGATCATCCCACATGGGGAAAATCTGGATGACATTTCAATTTTATAGATGTGGAAACTGAGGCACAATGAAGTGACATGATTTATGCAGAGTCACACAGCTAGCAAATTCCAGGGTCAGGCCTTGAATCCTAGTCACTCTAAATCCTATGTTTTCCACTATGCCATGTTACCTAAAGATTACGCAAGTCTTCATTTCTGAAATGGCAAAACTTTTAAGGACTATTTTCATTAAAACAAAAAAAGAAAGCAAAGCAAAGAAAAAGTATGATTTGGATTTATTGTTCAGGTGGAATGGGTCCCCAAAGGCAGGTAGTAAATAGAACTAATGAAGCACTAAATCTTCATATGCCGTGACTTGTCCAACTCTGGACAATATTATGTTGATGGATCCAGGAATTAGGCATACATAGGTATGCCCCATCTAAGAAAAGCACAGGAATACTGCTTGATAGCCTGGAATCTATGGGACCACAGCAGTCCTTTCCCACCTAAAATGCTTCTTGAAGGCTTCCCATCACATATAGAATCACATGCTCAGGAGTTGATCATGTGAACCCTCTTTGTCTCAGAGGCCATATACCTTTCTTCTCTGAAGACAGGACTCTTCATCTTTAAAATTCCCAGGGATGATGTCAACGCTAAAGAAAATAATGTTGCTAAAGTATAGAACCTAGTGCCTGGTACACAAAAGATGCTCAATACACCAACATCCATCCACCCTCCCCACCCCCATTCCCCACGGTGACCTTCCTTTCCCAGCTGCTTAGAGCACCCCACATAAGTGATACAACTTGAAAAAGTGGGTGAAGGTCATGGTGAAGCAATTGAAGAACTCTGGACCAGGAGATAAAGAATTGTAAATAGACTCTTAAAATCTTTAAGCAGCAGCCCCTCCCCCTGAAGTCTGCTCTGTACTTCTGCATCAACACTTTGTTGAAACTGCACGTGTTGCATGCATTTATGCATATCATTTAATGCCCTGGAATTCACGCCCTTCCCTCGTGTGTTTTTTGCAGCCCTGAGACTGTACATGTATAGATAGACCTCTTTACAGAGAACACTCAATCACAAATCATTAATTTAGTAGAAGCGGTTCCTTGTGCTTTCTCTCTCCAAGTGGCTCTTTCTAGAACCTAGGAGACTCCGAGCCCAGATATTCCATCAACCTCAACATCCCAGTTCATGCTGTTCCCAGGGGTCCAAGAAACCCAAAATCCTGTCTGGCATGTGTGCCTTCACTTGCTTTATACCCCCCACTGAGCCTATGAGTTTGGAAAAACTTCTGACCAGCCAATCTTCCCTTCATAGAAATCCCTCACATCCAAGGAGCTCAGCATCATTTGAAAGCCACAAAAGGTAACTAGATTTGCTTATCTCACACATCTGCCTGGACAGTCTCCCTCCAGCCTCTCCCTGGACCAAGAGCAAGGAGACCATTGCTTTTGCCTTATTTAGCTACCTGCACCTTTTATCACTTCTTTTTTTTCCGCATTTTCAATATATATGCCTTAATGCTATTCATCTGATGAGGTTGATGCACCAACAGAAAAGCCCTGAGGATCCGGAGCATGAAGTGATTGGGATTCCGGGTAAGAATAGCTCACACTTGCCTTGTGTGAAGTAATATTAATAGAAATAACAATAAGAACACCAGTCAGAGTTTTAGGGTTTCCTCTACACAAAGCACTGTGCTAAGTATTTAACATGCTGTCTCATAGAATCATAGAATACTCCCATCAACCCCATGCTAGGTATCCCCATTTTATATAGGAGGAAACAGAGGTGCAGAGAAGCTTAGTAAAGCCCATGCAATTGCTCACTATACTTTATGCACTCTGGAATCCAACAGAGGATTCAAATCCAGCTCCCCAGCTGAGTTCTATGTGACTGGGGCAGAGTAAATGACTTCTCAAGCCTCAGTTTTCTCCTTCATAAAATAAGACTAATGAGCTCTAGTGTCCCTAGAGCTGCCACACTTTTTGTCTTCATGAACCATGGAATTCTTCTTTATATATCCTTCTACCAGAGTAACCCAGAGTCCCACATGGATTCAGGATGATCTAGAATTTCTAATTCTGAGTTGAGTGACCTGAATTCCCATCTAGCCTCTATCTTTCCTGAGTCAGTGAGTCTTGTAATCTTTCAGTTTCTTCCGTTGTCAAATGAAAATGTCAACCCTGGCTCAATTTGTCTTAACGGATGGTTTTGGAGATAAGATAAAAGAAAAGATGTGAAAATCCCTTTTAAAAGTACAAGGACTACTCAAATTTATGAGAACATTACAGTAACTGATTTCAATTTGAGAAACTGTTGCACAAAATAGCTGCCTTTGTCCAATACCTCAAAGGGATTGGGGGCACTGAGTCTGAAGGACAGGGATGGATTCTAGATTATTTGTATTGT
>JAQZBX010089459.1:0-12630 GCA_029593785.1 Cabassous unicinctus
TACACTACCAATAATGTGCTACGATCACTACCATCCAATTCCAAACCTTTCCTGTAAGCATAAATAGGAATTTTGTCCAAGATATACCTCAACTCCCCATTCTATAACCCCAATCTATTTCCTGGTATCCTATATTCTAAATTCTACTTCTATGAGTGTGCTTATTATGATTAGTTGATAACAGTGAGGTAATACAATAATTGTCCTTTTATGTCTGGTTTATTTCACTCAAAATAATGTCTCCAAGGTTTGTGCATTTTGTCATGTGCATCAGTTTTTCATTTCTTTTTATGGTTGAATAATATTCCATTGTATGCATACAGCATAATTTGCTTATCCATTCACTGGTTGTTGGAAACTGGGTTGCTACTGTCCTTTGGCTATTGGCATGATGCCTATATGAACATCAGTGTGCAAATTTCTGTTTGCAGCCCAGCTTTCAGTTCTTAGAGGTATATTCCTTTGAGCAAGATTGTCAGATCATATGGAACTTCTATAGTCAGCTTTTTGAGGAACTGCCAAACTGTCTTCCACAGAGGGTGCACCATTTTACATTCCCACCAGCAAAGACTGAGTCTTCCTATTTCTCCACTTCCTCTCCAACACCTTTAGTTTTCTGTTTTTTTAATAGTGGCATTCTACTAGGTGTGAAATTATTTTTCATTGTGGTTTTGATGTGCATTTCCCTAATACCTAGTTATCTTGGGCATATCGTCATGTGCTGTTGAGTAGGTTGCATTTTCACTGTCTTGACAAAGTACTTTGATGCATCAAAGTTGTTAGCTTTGGGGAGGTTCCATTTGTCTGTTTTACTTTTGTTGCTTGTGCTTTCGTAATAAAGTCTAATGCCATTGCTTACCACAAGATCTTGAAGATGCTTCTTTACATTTTATTCTATAAGTTTTATAGTCCCAGTTCTTTTATTTATGTCTTGACAAATTTTGTGTTAATTTATGTATATGATGCATGAGAGAGGTTCTCTTTCATTCTTATGTGTATGGATATCCAATTCTCCCAGCACCATTTCTTGAAGAGACTATTCTTTCCCATTTGAATGGACTTGAAATCTTAGTCAAATTTCTATTGGCCATAGATCTGAGGGTCTGAAGGTTTATCTCTGAAATCTAAATTTGATTCTGTGGTTCAATATATCTATCCTTGTGCCAATACCTTGCTCTTTAGAACACTGTAGTTTTGAAATATGCTATAAAGTCAGGAAGTGTGAGTCCTCTGACTTTGTTGTTCTTTTTCAAGATGTTTTTGGATATTTGGAGCCCTCTACCCTTCCAAGTGAATTTGGCAACTGGCTTTTAAAATACTGCAATTGAATCCATAAAGATATTTGAGTATTATTGACATCTTAATTAAATTTAGTATTCCAATCCATGAACATGGAATGTCCTTCCACTTACTTAGATCTTCTTTGATTTATTTTAGTAATGTTTTGTAGTTTTCTATGTACAAGTCCTTTACAGCCTTGGTTAAACAGATTCCTGGATATTTATTTCTTTCAGTTGCACTTGAAAATGGAATTTTTCTCTTGAATACCTCCTTAGATTGCTCATTAATAGTTTATAGAAACACTATTATTATTTTGTGTTGATATTGTATCTGCCATTCTGCTGAACTCACTTATTAGCTCTAATAATTTTGCTGTAGATTTTTCTGGACTTTAGCTACATAAGATCATGTCATATGCAAATACTGACCATTTTACTACTTCCATTCCAATTGGGATGCATTTTAATTTTTCTTCTTGCCTAACTCCTCTGGTTAGAACTTTTGGCACAATGCTGAGTAATAAGGATGTCAAGTTATTTCTTGTCTTATCCAGATCTTAGAGGGAAAGCTTTTAATTTTTCACCTTTTAGGATTATGTTAGCTGTGGGTTTTTCATCTATGTCCTTTATCATGTCAAGGAAGTTATCTTCTATTTCTATTTTTCAAAGTTTTTCTTTAATCAAGAAAGAATGCTGGATTTTGTGAAATGACTTTTCCACATCAATCAAGAGGATCATGTGGCTTTTCCCTTTCACTTTTTTATGTTGTGACATTAATTGATATTCTTGTGTAGAACCGCATTTTCATACCTGTGATAAAACACACTAGATCATGTAATCTTTGGATGTGCTATTGCATTCCATTTGCAAGTATTTTCTTAAGGATTTTTGCAATGAAATTCATAAAAGAGTATGGCCTGTAATTTTCTTTTCCTGTGGTATCTTTATCTGCCTTTGGTATTAAGGTAATGTTGACCTCATCAAGTGAGTTACAGTATTTCCTCCTCTTCAATATTTTGGAATAATTTGAGAATTATTGGTATTAGTTTTCTTTGAATGATTAGTAGTATTCACCTGTGAAGCCATCTAGTACTGGGCTTTTCTTTTGGGGGAGATTTTATGACTGATTCAACCTCTTTTCTTGTGATTGGTCTGCTTAGGTATTCTATTATTTCGATAGTCAGTGTAGGTTTCTCATGTGTTTATAGGGATTTGTCCATTTCATCTACGTTGTTTAATTTGTTGTTATACAGCTGTCCATAGTATCCTCTTATTAATTTTTTTTATATCTGTAGGGTCAGTATTAATACTCCCACTCTTATTTCTCATTTTAATTATTTGCATCTTTTCTCTTTTTTCTCTGTCAGTCTTTCAAAGTGTTTGTCAATTTTATTGATCCTTTTAATAAACCTGACTTTTTGTCTTATTAATTCTCTCTACTGTTTCTTTATTCTCAATTGTATTGATTTCTGGTGTAATCTTTGTTATTTCCTTCATGCCTCTTGCTTTGGTATTTGTTTGCTGTTCTTTTTTCATTTCCTTCTGGTGTGCAGTTAGATCTATGGTTTTACCGCTTTCTTCTTTTTTAATATAAACATTTATGGCAATAAATTTCCCTCTTGGGACTACCTTCACTGCATTCCATAAGTTTTATGTTGTGTTCTCATTTTCAATCATCTCAAGATATATACTGCTGTCACTCACTATTTCTTGTTTGACCCTTTCAGTGTTTAAGTCTGTATTGTTTAACTTCCTTATATTAATGTGTTTTCTAGTTCTCTACCTGTTATTGATTTCCAGCTTCATTCCATTATGGTCAGAGAAAGTTCTTTGTATAATTTCAAACTTTTTATATTTACTTAGACTTATCTTGTGAGCCAACATGTGGTCTCTCCTCAAGAATGATACATGAGCACTTGAGAAGAATGAGTGTCCTGCACTTTTGGGGTGCAATGTTCTGTATGTTACTATTAGGTCAAGTTCATTTTTCATGCTATAAAAGTTCTCTGTTTCCTTATTGATCCTCCATCTAGATTTTCTTTCTATTGATGAGAGTGGTATATTGAAGTCTCCAACTATTACTGTAAGGATATCTATTCCCCCTTCTGTTTTGCAAGTGTTTGCCACATATTCTGGAGCACCCTTGCTACAGGCATAAATATTTAGGATTGTTATTGCCTCTTGGAAGATTGTTTCTTTTATTAATATATAAAGGGGGAAAGATGAGCCTGAGTTACCTCTAGACCATGCAGAAATGGCCTCCCCAGTGCATACCTGAAGTGGTGCTCAGGTTGGTCAGTGACCAACCTCCTCAGCTGGATAATTTCCATGGAGACAAGTACCAGCTGGAATGGATGATCAAAGGAATCTGAGAAGCAATCTTTATGTCTATATCCCATTCTCAACTTCAGAGCTCTACAATTGGAAGAGACGAGTCCCCAATTATCAGAAAGATCCTCAATATAAGGTAAAAGAATATAACTCCAGGCTTCACCTGCTTCCTCCCCCAACCCTCCCCCCTGTTCCATGGACCATCCAACACATCCTCCCCACCCTACCCCCCTGTCAAGCTTGCACCACCTAACCCAATATTATCACTACACCCCTGTGAACACTGGGAATTGGCTGGTACGTGGTTGAAACTACAATGTTGAGAAAGCTGTTTTGGCAATATGACAAGGAAAGGTAACTGGTTTACTGGGTTGGATGGTGGGGTATTTGGGACTGGGTTCACCTGAGGCAGTCTTCTAGAGAACGTGCAAGTGATCATTTTTGTCATAGTGTGTTCTATTAGTGGGTGGAGACCCATATAATGAGTGGGAAGGAGTTGGACTCCCATCCTGGTGAGGTCTGATATGTTCTCAAACAAGTGGGAGGGTGTCTCTTGAGAGCATGGATAGTTCCTAATAGGGCAGGAAAGACTTATGTGTCAAGCACTCAGCACTGCAAGTATCTATGAATCTTGTCATTCAAGGATTAAAGCCTGGTGGTCACCAAGGGCCATGAGGGGAGGGGGAGGGAGGAATAGAAAAGATGGAAGAGAGGGTATTTAGGGGCAATGGAAGTGTTCTGCATGATCTTGCAATGATGGATACAGACAATGTTAAATTTCATCATAAATTTATAAAAATGTAAGGTCTAAAATGTAAACCATAATGTAAACCATTGACCATGGTTAGTAGCTATATTTCAATATTTGTACATCAGTTGTAACAAATGTACCATCCACATGTAAAAAGTTTATTAATACAGGAAAGGGGAAAAGGGGGAGGATATTGGGTATATGGGAGTCCCCTATTTTCTGTATGTGACTGTACTGTGACCTAAATTTCTTGGAAGACAAAATGAAAAAAGTAAGGTCCTGGGAAGAAATGGAAGAAAATTCCACTGTATGTACAGAACAATAGCTCTTACAATGATGAAAGGCAAAATGTCAAAAAATTATTTTATTTTTTATTTTTAAAAATATTTTTCACTATTTTTTTAATATCCCAATTTCTTTTTTTCAGGGTGGGTGCTGGGACTAACAATCATCAGCAGCTCTAGTAACAAAAATTATGCTTCAGAAATCTCTTGATGTCGATTCTGCATGAAGAGCAAGTGAGGCACCCTACGTGTGCCACTTATGACAGAAGGCTTTTTTCCCAATTTCTTTTTTTACTTTAATTTTCACTTTTCTAAATTATTATGTATTTTATTTCTTATTTTTAAACCTATCATTATTTCATTTTCTTATTAATTTTATTTGGTGATATTCTTGGCTCCATTTTTGAAACAATTTTGAATTAGAGAAGGGCTACACCTCTAGCAGGGGAGGATCATTGATGTGGGGTGTCAGTGATGGGGGATATATGGGAGGATGTTCATCTGGTCATACATATAAGATATATAAATGTGTTCAAATGTTCATGGGGCATTGCCACAGTGGGTAGAGAGTCACACAACTAAAGGAATATTGAATTCCCATTCTGGAGAGCTCTGCCATATTCTCTAATGGAACAGCAAAAATCCCCCAAGTACAGGTGTAATGACTAGTGAAGAAGGATGGTCCATTGATAGGCCCTTGATATTGGTGACTATGCTTATGAACTTTTTCTCTTGAAATTACAACATAGCCTAGTGCTGTAGGGTGCCTAAAAGTTACCTGTTCATTGCCTCCTTGTTGCTCAAATGTGGCCTCTCTCTAAGCCAAACTCAGCATATAAAGGCATTACCTACCCCCAGTGTGGTACATGACTTCTGGAGATGAGCCTCCCTGGCACCGAGGGATTTCTATCAAGCATGAGCTGGTGATGTAACTGGAAAAAGACCTTGAATAAAAGGGGGGAAATGTAGTGACAAATGAGTTTATATGGCTAAGAGACTACAAAGTCAGTCAGGAGGTCATCAGAGAGGTAACACTTATGCACATCTCAGCAGTATCTCATAGACTGCCAAAGTAGATATTACCCCCAATAGTAGGGCTCCTGAAGGCTCTGGATAAACCCAGGTCCTACAGTCATTGCCAATAGCTCTGGAGTTTGGTGCCTTGCCAGTGGGCCCTACTTTGGAATTTGTGCTCCTGAGTGTCACAGAGTTAGACTCAGATGTGACTTCTCTACATATGCCTCTTTTGTGCCTTTTATTTGAACCTATAGTTGGTTCTGGAGTTAGTAGGTGTATGTCCAAGAGACTTGAATATCTACACTGTTCTTTTGCCATCTGGACTCTGAGGTTTAGTGGAGTTGCAACACCTACTTTCCAGTTCATTGGACTTACCCAGAACAACTAACAAGGAGGTGAGGATGGACAGTCACCACACCAAGGAACCAAGAGCATTTACAACTGCAAGCAAGAGAGTCCCATCCATCAGCCATATGGGATTGAAGCCCCCTCTCAATTAGAGGTGGAGTGGATATCACTAGCCCTGAATCTTCAGGATTGGGGAATAAAATATGGACTAAAGAGGACTTACTGGTATTACACTATAGACATATTGTGATTTTAGCAATGGAAAAAATTATATCTTGGGTGTGGAGACAGGGGCCACTGAAGATGCTGAAGTCAGGGAGAAGGAAAAAGAGATGCAATATGGGGACATTTTCAGGACTTAGAATTGTCCTGAATGACATTGCAATGACAGATACAGGCCATTATATATCCTGCCATAACCTACAGAATTGAGTGGGAGAGTGTAAACTACAATGTAAACTATAATCCATCCTTAGTGGCAATGCTCCAAAGTGTGTTCATCAATTGCAATGAATGTATCACATTAATGAAAGAAGTTGTTAATGTGGAGAAAAATGGAAGCTGTGGGGAGTGGGGTATATGGGAATACCTTATATTATTTTATGTAGGATTTTATGTAATCTAAGTATCTTTTAAAATAAATAAAAAATATAATTACAAAAAGAATATAACTCCATTTTTGCAACACATAATCTGAATTGGGCAACCATACAGACTCTACTAAATGTAATGTTGACTTTTGAAGAGAGACAGGTGTTATGGAAGAAAGCCCAAAACCATGTATATTCATTGGACCACAATAATCCAGACACCCTGTACATGTCCCATGGGAGCAATCTGTTCTTAGAATTGAGCCTAATTGTAATCCAAATAAACAAATAGATAGGCCTAAATTAGATTATTATAAATCTTGCACTATTGTGGGCCTCAGGAAAGAAGTGCTGAAACAAAGCTATCTGAATAAAATTCACGAAATTATCCAAAGCCCTCAGGAGATTCCATCAGTCTATTTAGCCCAGCTACTTGAGGTCTGTCATCAATAAACTGATCTTAATCCAGAAAACCCTTGATTCATGCTAATTTGCGCACTAATATATCTTTTATTTGTCAAGGTGTTCCCAATATAAGATGAAATTACAAAAGCTAGAAGGTGGATTGGGCAAGCCTGTGTCAGAAATTGTAGAGATTACCTTTCAAATTTTTCACAACTGAGAGTCTACCCATGGAAGTAGCAAAAGAAACAGGCTGCTAACAAAGCCAACTTGATTGTGAGGCAAGAAAGAACAGGGACATGAGGAAGAAGGGAACAGAAAACCTAATAAGTCTGGTAAGAGAAACTGAGGCATTGGCCTGTTTACTAGCAATGGCCTGTTGACTTACACAGGCTGAGGCAATGGTCTGGTAATTTACATCAGCCTGCTGAGCCACACAGGCAAGTTAGGAATGGGCAACTTGCAGCACAAACACTGTGCGGCTTACAGCACACAGCACATAACCAGTGGCTGCATTATCAGAACGCAATCAGCAACATCATTACATGGCAAGAAAGAGTTTAAGGGTGAGATGGACACCAGTGCACCCCCTCTCACTTTCAGGTTACCTCATATCTTATGGGCAGTGATGAGAGCCCAATCACCACTGGCCAACAGGCTCTGCAGAGCACATGGACAGCAGCCAGAAGCCGATCACCACTGGAGAGCAAACCTTAACATTTTAAGAGAATCAAATCACCCAACAGAATTCTCCAGCTTTGTTTCAAATATGCCAACCAGCACAGACCCTGGGACCCTGTACCCTTATAAAACTGTGTGCCCTAGAGCAGAACTTTGCATTTTTCTCCCTTGATAATGTCTGCCTTCATCTCTTTGAAGGTGTACTTCTGTTTTCTTGCCTTACCTCTCAAAAAATTCTCTGCTTGTTTAATTTGTCACTCATCCTTGAATTCTTTCTCATGATTAAGCCAAGAACCTAGATATTCATTCTGATAACATATCATGGTGAGCTAGGCAGGAAATAACCATCTCTGGTAACCCCGCCTCCATCCAACAAGACTGGTGAGTTTTTGGCTTCTAACCAAAGTCTGTCTATGTTTGTCTGTTTGGTGGAGGATGTAGACAAATGCCTCTGTCTATTACATGCCTGTCTCTTTTCCACTGGGAATGGGTCTCCAGCCCTGTTCCCAAAGGACAAAACCTCAGTTCACCTAGAGTTTTTGGGCTTCCTTTTCAAAGGTGGTATGAGCTAGCCCCCATGCAAATCAAATCAAGGAGACTATAGGTGGTAGCTGATATCAACATTGGAACCTGACTGGGGATATCCCCCAAGTCGAGCAGGAGTCCAATGGAAACACATGAACCCATGGAATCTGCCCCACTCTAATCCTCTCCCATTGTAAATGCTGCTGGCATTGTTGCTTCCTCAATTATTCTCAGACTTTCCATCTATGTCATCTCACCCCCTTGTCTAACTAACTTCAACCATCTCTTCCTTCTATAACTTCAAAACCTTCAAGGTGATCACAACAATGCCAAGTCACTTGACCTTGTGATAACCTGTTTTTGTCTTCTCTGCAGAAATCTTCTTTAATAATTAGGCTTATAAAATATATAGCTTCAGTATAACTTCAGGCTTAATCCTCACCGACTCCCCAAGAGGACAAAAAATTAATTGTAGGCTACTTCCTAAACTGGCCCTCTGATTTCAAGTCCCATCTTTCTATGTGTAATCTAATGTAATGTGGAAAGAGTCTATAGAAAAGTTGTGTTTCCTTATAGGCCAGGTCCCTGGCCTTAACTCACTAGCCAATTGGAAAATAATCAATTTGAAGGAGCTCACCCTCCTTTCAGGGACAAAATTTGACTTGGCAGCTTTAGTCCAGAACCTAGGTCTGGGCATGTCCCAAGTTTAGGTCACCCTGGGTATACCCAATAGCAAGGGCTCTGTCATTCTTGGGAAGCCAGAAAGCAAAGCAACAACTCAAGATATCCCCCAAGATTTAGGTGGTTTGAGTGCTGCAGTGTAGAGGGTCCCAAACATCCTCTAAAACTTAGGTGGCTTGAGCACTTAGATTCGGAAACTTGGTCCAAATGTCCCCCAGGAATTGAACAGCCTGGGTGCTTCAGTTTGGATGCTGAAGTTTAGTCAGGCCAGATCTGGGTTGTAAGTTCAGCTCACATTCTTTCTTCCACATTTCTCCCTAGAATGATGGGCACATTCTCTAACATTCTAGCAGATGCCCCCTTGGGCTGTCTTTTCAGGGATTAGGACAATCTGCCTACTAATGGTCTAAAAAGAAAAAGAAATCCTTTCCTGCCACACCATGTGGCCAGAGTACAAGTTAGAGAATGGACAAAAGTGACCTCTGTATGGGACCTTGAAGTCCTGTTAAACCTGTGTAAGATGGAAGAAAGGGACATACAGATGTCCGGGCTAGAGGCCATGTAACCACATCTCCTAAAAGGGATGAGGAAATGCATTGCAAACCAGTCAATTATAATAAGCTCAGGGAAATTACTCAGAGGCAGAACAAAAAGATCTTGACCGTAAAAAAGGACAGATCTTCTTTAAAAACTCACTTTATTTGCCAGCCTGCCTCAGATATCTATAGGCAGCTACAAAAACTTTCTGAGTCCCCAAACTCACATTAACTCCCTTTTAAAAAGAGCCTTCACTGTTTTCAATGATCAAAACCATGCTGCCAAGAGAAATCAGTAAAAAGGGGCAAGCAAAAAGCTCAGAAAGAAGCTTAAATTTTACCTGTCACCATTGAAGACACTCTGTCACCTCAGGGCCACCCAGAATTCAGGCTTCAACAGCAGCAAGAATCTGCTTCAAGTGTGGAGAAGTGGTCCCCTGGCCCCAAGCTGCCTTGCCACCAGGACTCACAAGGGCTGTGCTCCTAAGTAGCATGACAGAGACCTGGGCCAGGCATGGATCCCTGGACAACACTGCAAACCTTCAACCTTGAGGAGCCTGGGGTGACCCTTGACATGGCAGGTAAGATCATTAATTTCTTCATTAACATAGAAGCCATTTGCCTGGTCCTGACCTGCCATCTCAAACCTCTCTCACCTTGGTCATGCCTAATAAGGGGAGTGAATGGGTTATCTAAGTCAAGGTCATTTGCAATGTTGCCTCAGGGAGGGAGACTTTAAAGGCCCTCACAGAATTTTAATACTTTCAAGAGGTAGCTAATGAAAATGCAGCCCCAATTCACGTCTTGTTGGGGCTTTCCTGAATACCTCAGCTCTGTGCCTAGCAGCTGCCCAGAGATTTTCCTAGAGGAATGAAACTGAGGGATTCAGGATGAGGTCTCTGCCATGGGTGAACTCTCAGAGCTTTGTATGAAGGTGATTCTAAAGTCAGGTTTTTCCCCATGCTAAATAACTGTGTAAAATTCTTTCTTTTTTTGTAATCTGTGATTACTTTAACTTTGTCATTCTGCTTATGCCTAGGATCTTGTAAATAAAATTCCAGGTGCACTTGTTACAAATTGAATAACAGTGAAAAGTAACCTAAAAATAATTCTTTAAATTTCAATTCTATCTTGCAATTAGATTTAATGTATAAAAGAAACCACATGGAATTAGTTCAACTGTTGGAGAAATGGGAAAACTTAGAACATTACTATTACTAATAAAATAGTTTTAGCTGCTTTGTTGATAAAGTGCCCAGTTTGTTTTAAGCAAAAATTTACTACAAACTGTAACTGAGTTGACAAGATCTGTATATATTGCCTTCATATTATAAAACAGAAAGAAAAAAAACCATCTGAAATTACTGTAAGTGGGCAGATTTACACCATACTTGCTATTGTGATGGTAATTGTGGAAGTTTGAGATGATTTATGAATCCCAAAATGAGAAAGATTATGTTTTTAAACTAACCAAATCCTCTGTGTGTGTTACCCTTTGAATGCATTAGATTCAGCTGACACATCTTGATTAAATTATCTGCTAAGATTAGGGCTTTGTTTCAACCATGTCCGTAGGCATGTCTCAGTTTGAGTCCTTACCTACTTGGTGGGCTGATATAAATGGACATTCACTCAAGAAGACACATGGAAGATGAGAGGGCTCTGTCATGTTTGATCCTGGGGTCTTGGGAAGAGATGAGCCATTCACCTGATAGTTTGTAGCTGAAGAGAACAGAGGAGCTGAGCAGCTGAGATGGCCTGGAAGAAAATGATCCCTATGCCAGAGACTGATATAGGAATTCTTGAGAGACCAGGCAGAGATCATCCACCATCTTTCTTCACCATGTGGCAGCTGACTTTGGTGAAAAAGCAACCTTGAGCTGGACTCTTTAGGAACTTGGTACTGTAAGCTTCTGCCCTAAATAAATACCCTTTATGAAAGCCAACAGATTTCTGGTACTTTGTATAAGCAACACTTTGGCAGACTAATACTGGAATTCTAAACTGAGTTTGCCTTTGCTTTTGGGTATTTCAGAACTGGCTTCAGCTTTATAATGTTAACTTTTCCTCCCTGTTTGAATACATTGAACTTCCAGTCCCCCAAGGTTCAGAAGGCAAATTATAAACACCCTCATCTCCCATCCTTCCACTGGTGTTAATAATCCTGCTTTCTCTCATGACTAAGTGTGGACTCTAAGTTACCTACTCCAGGCAAAAGTCCAGAGGCAACCCACAACCTTTGAGGATAACACTGCCTGCTAAAAGCCTTGGCCCTTAGGGTTGAACATCTACTCTTCCAGTCCAGGGGCCACAAGAGTCTGGTTATCTCTGAGGACTGGAGTGTGAGGAGTCTCTCACCCTGATCATAGGGGACCCTAAAAGCAGCAAGTCATGGGAGAAATGAGTATTCCCTAAGACTTCAATAACCTCAGTAATTATATACTGCAATTTGTGTTGCTAAGCTGAGGTCTGTCAAAGTCAAAGTGGGAGATAAGCAAAGCCCTAAAATTAAAAGAAAATTCTGTAAATTATATTTTAAGCATTGGGAACAGTTTAGTTATAAGTCAATAACTAAAAAAAGAAAAGAAATCTTGTGCAAAAGCTGCATGATCACAGAACAGGTTAAAATAATAAAAAATAGCTTCCAAAGAGATCTTTTGAATATAATACTAATTTACAGTTAAGCTTATTTTGTAAGAGAATGGTAACTATGCATAAGGTAACATTAGTGACTTGTGTGTTTCTGTGTCTAACTCTCTGTTTGTGGCTGCCTATTTGCTCAGTGTATATTTTCACACCTCAGGATGGAAATATCAAATTATCAAATGAGGAGCCCTTAAAAGAGATTATTGAAATTGCTGAAAGTTAAATAAGTGCTTATAGGTAAATGGAAATTCCTGGAGCCCAAGTTAGAAAAGTTAAGCAGGATAGAAATCTGTATATAAAAACTATTGAAAAAGGAAATGGTTTTTCCTAAGCTCCTTAACTTGCCTAGTCCCCTTGAGGGCCTCCCAATCTATTCAGAAGCTATGGGGAAGGGCTGAGCATGACAAGATAGGAAAACACAAGTTTAGCTGAGCTGGATGTAACAAGGTAAGGAAATGCAAGTTTGGCTTGAAACTTTTATGTACTAGGCCAAAAATTTGAGTCATAATTCTGTAATTTCACAATTTAAAACTTTTAACAGCCTTAAAATGAGATTAA
>JAQZBX010089460.1:0-12629 GCA_029593785.1 Cabassous unicinctus
ACAATAAAAAAAAATAAAAAAAACATATGACAAATCTTTATTTGGAAACTTCCAAGTGAATGAATATCATTCAGTTATACATAAAACTTAAACTAAGTAAAAATGCAATGAACAGATATATTAAAAGGAAAAGTCAGAATATACTCAAATGTAAGAAATACTAAGAAAGATTGTAAAAATTATTTCCTTCTTTATTTAGACTTTATTTCCATAACGAAACAAAACAAAACTCTAAAAGCATCTCAACATGTTATGGAAGCAATACCCCTAAAAACTTCTGTCCAGGCACTTTTATCTTTTCTAATTCCAACTACTAACTCAATTGTTTCTCTACTGTTCAGAAAGATGCACTGTTGAACACCAATTAGTTAAATAATTTAGTAATGCAAAAAATGAAGAAAAAATGTTCTTAATCATATTCATATATCACAAGTTAACCTCATAATCTTTTTTGAACTTTAACATTATATAGTACCAACTTTGCTTTTGCTACAAAAACATTACAATATTTTTGTTAAATATCGCTCATAAGTTATAGTTATATTTTCCCATGTACCACCATATTCTAAACACCTTGTAGTAGAACATTTTTATATTTATATTAACCACAATTCTCATCTATTATCAATATCAGTTTTACTCATTCCCTATATTAACCTCCAGCTGTCTCCGAACAAACATTAATCTTCCTAGACTTCTTAATTCAGCCACAATCAGATCCCTAAATCAACAGGGTTTGTTACAATCATTACAATGTGTTTACCATCAATTCCATCCATTTCCACATATTTACATTAGACCTTATTAAGCATTCTACATACACCCATCATTTTCTTTTTTAAAAATTATTTTAAATGAAGCTTTAGATTACATAAATATAACATAAAAATATAAGGGATTCCCATATGTCCCCCTCCCTCCCCTTTGCATACTTTCTCACACTAACGACATCCTTCATTAGTATGGTACATTTGTTATGATTGATGAACACATATTGAAGCATTGCTACTAGTCAAGGACTACAGTTGACATTATAGTTTACACTCTGTCCTGCACAATTTTGAAGGTTATGACAAACTATAAAATGGCATGTATTTGTCACTGTAACGTCATGCAGGAAAACTCTAATGTCCTGAAAATGCCCGCATATTACAGCTATTCTTCCCTCTGCCATTCCCCAGAACCTCTGGTGGCCACTGCCTTTATATAAATGATTAGATATATTGATATAATATATCTTATATTGCTAGAATAATGCATTTCTAGTAGAATAATAAGTCTACCTTAGTCCATTGTTCATTCCCAATCATGTGGATTTTGAGATGGTGATGCCTACTCTGCTTCTAATTGAGAAGGAGTTTGGATCCCATGGGGCAGACTGATGGAACTATGTTGCTAACAGTTGCACATACTATATGTTCCTTGGGATGGGCGTTTTCGATCATCATCTCCTTGTTAGTTGTCCTGGGTGAATCCAATGAATTGGAGAGTAGGGTTTGCAACTCTGCTGAAATTCAGGGCTTAACTGGTACCTGGATGTATTAAAGATTTATGTCTTTGGAATATATATTTATCAAATATAGTACTAAATATTGGTTCAAATAAAAGTGGCAGAAGAGCCATGCGTGGAGAACCTATAAATGACCCTAAGTATGTTACACTGGGGAACATAAATTCCAAAGTAAGGCCCAGTGACATGGTGCTGAATCCCCGAGCTGTCTGCCTTCTTCTCCCACATTCTACCTCCCAACAACCTATACTTCATAGTCCAACTCCTAAAGTTTACTCATTAGATTTAGTTCAAGTAAGTGAGACCATACGATATTTGTCCTTTTGTGTCTGGCTTTTTTCACTTTATATATTGTCCTCAAGTTTCCTTCAGGTTATCATGTGTTTCCCTAATTTATTTCTTCTTATATCTATATAATATTCCATCTTATGAACACACCACATCTTGTTTATCCATTCATACATTAATGGACACTTAGGTAGTATCCATCTTTTAGGAATTGTGAAAAAAGTCACTATGAACACCAGTGTCCAAGTAACTCTTTTCATCCTTGCTTTCAGTTCTTCTGTATATATTCCTAATAATGGGATTGTCAGATCATATGGCAGTTCTATATTCAGCTTCCTCTGGTATTGCCAAGCTGTCTTCCACAGGGGCTGAACTACTTTCTACTCCCAAAAGTGAAAGAGTGTTCCAATATCACCACATCCTCCCCAGAACTTGTAGTTTTCTTTTTATTTTAACAATGGCCATTCTGTATGGCATCAGATGAGATCTCATTTTAGATTTGATATGTTTTCTGTAACAGCTAGTGATGTTAAACATCTTTTCATGTGTCCTTGCACATTGGTGTTTCCAGTTGAGAAAAATGTCTATTCAATTCATTTACCCATTTTTAATTGAGTTGCTTGTCATTTTAATATGAAGTTGTGTTACTCTTTATATAACATGGAGATCAATCCTTAATCAGATATTTGGTTTCCAGAGCTTTTATCCCCATTGATTTGGCTTTCTTTTCACCTTCTTAACAAAATCATTTGAAATAAAGAAGTCTTTAACTTTATAGCAGTCCCATTTATTTATTTATTTATTTTGTTGCTCATGCTTTGGAGGTAAATTCCAAGAAACCAACATCAGCCACACGATCTTGAAAAAGTTTCCTTACATTTTCTTGTAGGAGTTTTATGATTCTAGCTTTTGTATATAGGTCCTTGATACATTTGATACATTTTGAGTTAATTTTTGTACAAAATGTGAGTCAAGGTTCATTTTTCTTTTATTTGTTGATGTCCAGTTTTCTAAGCAATATTTATTGAATAGACTGTTCTACATGGGTTTGATTGCCTTTTCAAAAATCCCTTGACCACACACAACTAGCAAGATGGTGGCAGAGTAAGGAGCTCCTAGAATCAGCTCCTGCTACAGGGAAGTTAGTAATCACCCAGACCTCTTTAAAGGACTTGTTTGGGGACTCTAGGAGACCAGAAGTGCATCCTGCAACATCCTTGAAAGAATGGAAGGAGGAGACTGCCCATGTCCAGAGAAAATTCATAAGTAGAGCACTCCACACCCCAGAGGCCAGTACCCATCCTACACTGGAGGCAAAAGCCACCTCAGGCGTTATTCTGTGGCTGGAATAGGAAGCTCCACTCCCCAAAAATGGAGAAGGAAGAGACAGTTTGGCACCAACTTCAGCTACTGATTAGAAATTTGGTGGACTAAAGTATAATCCTAAGAACAGCTAAAGTTTGTACCTATTCAAGTCAGAAAGAGGCTAGTAGCTGCCCTCTTAACTCTTCACCTGACACAAGGGTAAGCAGGGCTGACTGAAAATCACAGTGCTCGTAAGGATCAGCTTCTTTCCGTCTAGACCAGAAGGCAGCTCTAGCATAAGCTTCAGTCCCACCTCAGGCAAGGAGGAAGCTGTGAGGACCTGTGCCAGCCTCTCCAGGAACCCACAGGCCATGCTGCAGAGGACAGTGACTATCCTACTTTGGCAGCACAAGCCAACTCAGGAGCTAGTCTGTAGCAAGAATTGGAAGATACATTTCCCAAAAATGGGAGAAAGAGGTGGTTGGCCACCAATTCAGTTACTGTTAGTAAATTCAGCTGCCTAAAGTATAACCCTAAGATAGCTAAACTTTAAACATGTCCAAGTCAGAAAGAGGCTGGTAACTGCCATTTTGACTCCACCTCCAGCATGAGGAGAAGCTGAGCTGACTGAAAATCACAGTGATGGTAGACACCAGTTTCTTTCACCCAGATTGGCCTGCAGCCATAGTCTAGGTTTCAGTCCCACCTCTAGCAGGGAGGAAGCTGGTGGACCCTGCACCAGCCCATCTAGGTAACTGCAGGTACAATTGGCTGGCACAGACTGAATAATGAGAAGTCTACTGGGGCAACTGCAGTCATCTTGAACTTGCAATGCATGGATTGCTGTCCACACCTGCAGCTCCATTCACTCTCCAGACATGGGAAAAAGGGGCATGAAGCTTCACCAGTCTCTCTGGGCAACTACAGTCTAGGCCTGGATGAGGTGGAGTATTCCACACAGCTGTGGCTCTGTGCTTACCCATGGCAAAGAAGAAAGTTAGGAGAAACTTCATTGGTCCTTGGGGAAGTGAGAGCAGCTTAAGCCTCTACAGCTTATAGTACCAACTACATCCTTGGCTCCTACTACACAACCAGCAAGGGAGATATGTCAGGAAGCCCTAAACTAAGGAGAAAAACTGCACCCGGAATAAGTACTCTAGTAAGCTAGATGCCAAGACACCAATAAAAAACAAAATTCCATATCAAGAAACAGGAAGATATGGCCCAGTTAAAGGAACATGATAAGCCTCCAGAAGTCATAAAGGAGTTGAGACAACCAATCATATATGTTCAACCAAATCACCTTAATAAATTCAATGAGATGGCTAAAGAAATTAAGGATATTAAGAAAACACTGGATGAACACAAAGAAGAATTTGAAAGCATACATATAAAAATAGCAGATCTCATGGGAATGAAAGGTGAAATAACTTAAATTAAAAATACACTGGAATCATATAATAGCAGATTTGAGGAGGCAGAAGAAAAGATTAGTGAGCTTGAAGACATGGCCTGTGAAAGTGAACATACAGAAGAACAGATGAAGAAAAGATCAAGGAAACTTGAACAACTTCTCAGGGAACTAAGCGGCAGCAGGAAATATGCAAATATACGTGTCATGGGTGTCCCAGAAGAAGAGAAGGGAAAAGGGGCAGAAGGAATATTTGGAGAAATAATAGTAGAATATTTCCCAACCCTATTGAAGGACATAGATATTCACGTTCAAGAAGCATGACATACTCCCATCCAAAAAAATCCAAATAGTCCAATTCTGAGACATATACTAATCAGAATGTCAAATGCCAAAGACAAAGAGAATTCTGAGAACAGCAAGAGAAAATCAAAGCATAACATATAAGAGATACCCTGTAAGATTAAGTGCTTATTTCTCAACAGAAACCATGGAGGCAAGAAGACAGTGATATGATATATTTAAGATACGGCAAGAGAAAAATGTACAGCCAAGAATATTATATCCAGCAAGATTGTCTTTCAAAAAACGAGGATGAGCTTAAAATATTCAAAGATAAACAGAAACTGAGAGAGGTTGTCACCAAGAGACCAGCTTTGCAGGAAATACTAGAGGATGTGCTACAACCTGAAAAGAAAAGACAGGAAAGAGAGGCCTAAAAGAGAGTCTACAAATGAAGATTATATCAATAAAAGTAACTAACAGTGTCAAAAGAATGGTGAAAATAAAATATGACAGATAAAACCCAAATATTCAGGAATAAACTTAACCAACGATGTAAAGCACTTGTATTCAGAAACCTAAAACTCATTGTTAAAAGAAATAAAAAAAGGGACCTAAATATTTGGAAGGACATTCCCTGCTCACAGATTGGAAGAATAAATATTATTAAGATATCAATTTTACTCAAATTGATATACAAATTCAATGCAATTCAGATAAAAAATTCCACCAGCATTTTTTAAATATATGGAACACATGATTTTCAAATTTATTTGGAAGGATAAGGGATCCTGAATAGCCAGAAACATCTTAAAATAGAAAAAGTAAAGTTGGAGGATGACTCATTTCCAGACATTAAGTCATATTATCTAGCTACAGTGGTAAAAACGGAGTGGTACTGGCATAAAGACAGACACATAGACCAATGGAACTGAATTGATGGTTCAGAAACAGACCCTCACATGTATGGTCAAATGATTTTTGACTAGCATGTTAAAGCCATCCAGCTTGGGCAAAGCAGTCCATTCAACAATTGGTGCTGGGAAAACTGGGTTTCCATAGCAAAATAAGGAAAGAGGACCCCTATCTCACATTTTATACAAAATAAATAAAAAACCTTTCTCAAAATAAATAAAAAACCTAAATATAAAAGCAAGAACCATAAAGCTTCTAGAAGGAAATGCAGGAAATTATATTCAACATCTGTTGGCAGGTGGTTGACTCTTAAAGAAGTTAAAAAGAAGACTGAGATAGACTATTGATATTTAATGTATGTAGACATTTTAATTAGCTTTACTCTAAAAGTGTGGAAATGTACAGAGTTGATGGTAACACATTATAGTGAGTAACAGCTGGTTTATAAATGGGGATTTGGCTGAAAATGGTAGTCTAGGGATGTAAATGCTAACTGATGGAAAGCTAGAGAATAATCTAGGGACTGAATAGCACAGTAAGCCCAGAGGTGAATGAGAATTGTGGTTCCTGGTACAGATGCAACAGTGTCCTTTTTGAGCTAGAACAGATGTACATCCCTATTGCAGGGTGGTGGGAATGTGAAGAAGCATGGGAGAAGTACAGCTGAAGTGATTTATGGACTGTGCTTAACAGTAATAATGTGATATTCTTGCACCTATGCCAAAGAAGTAGTGTGTTGATAATGGGGGAGTACGGAAAATGTGTGTAAAATATATGCTATGAACCTGGTAATAATCATATAATCGTAATTCACAATCTGTAACAAATGTTCCATCACCATGTGGTGTGCTGATGGAGTGGGTTGTTTGGTAATTCTACATATGTGTGTGATTGTGTTATAAGTTTACAACTTCTGTCATAAAAATATATTTAAAAAATAATAATGGAGTGGCTTGGGGGAAAAATAAACCAAATGTAAGATAAGAATTATAATTATTAGTAAGATTTTGACAATATTCTTTCATAGTTTGTAACAAATGTCTTACAACAATGTAAGGCGTTAGGTGGAGGGTTGGTGTATGGGTCCCCTGTCTGATGTTATGAATGTTTGCTTTGTAAGTGTTTGTAAGTGTTTACTAAACACTTATCATTTATGTGTGTTCTTGTATAAATGATATAATGATAATACTAGGGTGGGTTGGGGGAAAATACTTTGGTTAGTAGTAATATATTGAGGCTGCTCATTAATCATTAGTTAAAAATGTTTCACAACAATGCAAGGTATTGGTGGTAGGGTGAGGTATGAGAACCCTGTATGATGTTATATATGTTTGTTTTGTAAGTTCACAACTATTGCTATACACTTATTGTTTATATATGTTCATGTATGAGTGATAAACTTCAATAAATTAAAAAAAAATCCCTTGACAATAGATATGAGGGTCTATTTCTTAATTCTCAATTCAGTTCTACTTGCCAAAATGTTTATCTTCATGCCAATAGCCATATAACATTCTTTAATTCTGGAAGTGAGAGTCCTTCAATTTTGTTCTTCATAAAGATATTATTGGCTATTTGGGGACCCTTATCTTTCCAGAAAAATATGATAATTGGCTTTTCCAATTCTACAAAGAATTATATTGGAACTCTTATTGGGATTGCATTAAATCTGTACATCAGTTTGGTAGAATTGACATCTTATTCATATGTAGTCTTCCACCCCATGATCATGGAACACACTTCAATTTTTTTAGATCATCTTTGGTTTATATAGCAATGTTTTATAGTTTTCTGAATACAAGTCCTCTATGTTCTAAGTTAAATTTCTCCCTAAGTATTTGATGCTTTTAGACACTGTTGTAATTGGAACTTTTTTCTGTCTTCCTTCTCAGATTGCTCATTAGTAGTGTGTAGAAATGCCATTGGTGTTTGCATAATAATCATGGAGCCCACTCCTTTGCTGAAATTGTCTATATGTTGTAGCAATTTTGTTGTGGATTTTTTGGGATTTCCTACCATCTGTGAAGAGCAACTGTTTTACTTCTTCCTTTCTGGATTATTCAGGGTTGTCCAGAGAAACCTAACCAACAGGAGGTATCTGTAAACAGTATGAGATTTTATAAAATTGTCTCACACAACTGTGATGATGCACAAGTCCAAATTTTTTAAGGGAGGCTGTAAGCAAGGGATGCAGTTGAAGTTCCTCCTTAAATTACCCAGGAGGCAGTGACTATCTGAAGTAGAGTTGGGGATTCTATGAATGCTGAAATCACTTCTCCTTTTAAGGTCTTCAATTGGCTGGATGAGACATCACTCACTGCTAATAGTTATCACCTCAGTTATTTGTAGATGCAAACAGCCATCTGTGCAATCAATTGACTGATGATTAAATTCCATGAAATATCTTTATATTACAACTAGCTGAGTACTTGCTAGACCAAACAACTGGGCACAATTGCCTGGCCAGTTTGCCACATTAGCATAACCATCACACTTCCTAATTGGATGCTTTTCTTTCTTTTCTTTTTCTTTTCTAATTGCTCTAGCTGAATTTCTAGCACAATATTGAATAACAGTGGAGAGTGTGGTCATCTGTGTCTTATTCCTGATCTCAGTGGGCAAGCTTTCAATCTTTCTCCATTAAGTAAAATGTTAGATGCGGGTTTTTCATATATACAATGTATCATATTGAGAAAGTGTCCTTCTATTTCTATCTTTTTTACTGTTTTCTTTTTCATCAAGAAAGGATCCTGTGATTTTTCTTCTTCAATTTATTAATGTGGCGTATTACACTGATTTTCTTGTTGAACCACCTTTGCATACCTGATGTAAACCCCACTTGATCATGATGCATAATTTTTAAATATGTTTTTTTTTTGATTCAGTTAGCAAGTTAAAGATGTAGGTTTTTGTGTCAATATTCATTTTAAAAATTGTTCTATAATTTTCTTTGTTCATAATATATTTACTTGGCTTTGGTAATAGATTGATGTTAGCTTCATAAAATGAGTTTGGTAGCATTCTTACTATTCAATTTTTTTGAGGAGTTTGAGTAAAATTCACCTGTGAAGCCATCTGGTCCTGGACTTTTCATTTTGGGGAGGAGTTTGAGGACTGTTTCAATTTCTTTATTTGTGATTTTTTGTTTTTGCTGAGGTCTTTTGTTTCTTCTTGGGTCATTGTGTTTTTTTCATGTGTTTCCAGAAGGTTGTCCATTGAATCAGGATTTTCTAGTTTTTTGGCATAAAGTTGTTCAAAGTATCCTCTTATGATCTCTTTTATTTCTGCCATGTCATTGGTAATGCTATCTTTCTCATTTCTTATTTTATGTAATTGCATCTTCTCTCATTTTTTCTTTGTTAATCTAGCTAAGGGTTTGTATATTTTGTTGATCTTTCTGAAGAACCAACTCTTAGTTCTGTTGATTTTCTCTATCATATTTTTATTCCCCATTTCATTTTTTTTGCTGTATTCTTTATTATTTATTTTCTATCGTTTGCTTTGGGATGGGCTTACTGTTCTTTTTCTAGTTCTTCTAGGTGTGGAGTTAGATTTTTGATTTTAGATTTTTCTTCTTTTTAAATATAAGCCTTGCGGGCAATAAATTTCCATTTCAGCACTGTCTTTGCTTTATCCCATAAGTTTTGATATTTTATGCTCTTGTTTTAATTTGTCTTCAGATATTTATTAATTTCTCCTAATTAATTCTTAACCCACTGATTAAGGGTGTACAGTTTAATTTTCATATATTTGAGAATTTTTGCTTTTTCTTGATTTACAACTTTATTCCATTATGATCAGAGAAAGTGTTTTTTTTTTTTCTAATTTCAGTTCTGTTAAGTTTATTGAGATCTGAATTATGTCCCAACATATGTTCTATCATAGAGAAAGATCCAGGAACAATTTAGAAGAATATATGCCCTGCTGCTTTGGAGTGCAATACCCTATAAATGTCTATTAGGTCTAGTCCACTTATCATATTATTCTAACTCTCATTTTCATTATTTTCTGTACAAATGCTCTATCTAAGGCTGAGAGAGTAGTCTTGAAATCTCCAACTATTATTATAGAGATGTATATTTCTCCCTTCAGTTTTGTGAGTGTGTGTCTCATGTATTTTGGGGCACCTATATTAGTTGCATAAATATTCATTATTTTAATTTCTTCTTGGTGAATTTTTCCTTTTTATAATACATATTAAACTACTTCATCTATATAACAGTTTTGTATTTAAAATCTATTTTTCTGATATTGATACTGCTATACCCACTTTTTCATCACTATTATCCTGGAATATCTTTTTCCATCCTTTCACTTTTAGCTTGATTGTGTCCTTCTGTGTAATGTGAGTCTCTTGTAAACAACAAATAGATGGTGCATGGTGTTTTTGTTTGTTTGTTTGTTTTTTATCCATTCAGTCAGTCCATGTCTTATAAATGGAAGTTCAATTCATTGATATTCAGTGTTACTACTATAATGGTATTACTTACCTCATCTATTTTATCCCTTGGCTTTTGTGTTAGTCAGCCAAAATGGTGCTCATACAAAGTACCAGAAATCTGTTGGCTTTTGTAATGAGTGTTTATTTGGAGTAGAAGTTTACAGTTACAAGACCTTTAAGAGTCCAATTCAAGGTACCATAAGAGGTAATTTCTCACCCAATGTCTGTTGCTACATGTTGAAGCAAGATGGCTCCCAATGTCTGTGAGGATTTTGCCTTCCTCTTTCCTCTTAAGTCTCCATGGCCCCAGTTCCTTCTAATCTCATCTGTAGGCTTGAGGGCTCATTAGTTTGTGGGCTCAGCTGCTCTATTCTCTTCACAAGGTCAGCTGTAAACTCTCAGGTAAGTGAGGCTTCACTCTTCCTGGAGATGCAGGATCAAAGCTGACAAGTTATCTTCTCTTCTGTGTTTATGGAGCTCTCTTTAGTCCTCTTTGTCTTCTGTGTATCTACTTCTGTGTGTCTCCTTGATTGTCTGTTTAGATAGGCCACAAAGGGATAAGGGACTGAAATTGAATTACCCTAATGACATGGTTGAATCAAAGCCCTAATCTTAACATAATTTAATCAAAGGCAGCTCAGCTGAATCTAAGACAATTAAAGTGTATCATGCTCAGAGGAACAGATCAGTTTACAAACATAATCAAATATATTTTTTTGGGATTCATGAAAAATATCAACCTGCTACAGCTTTCTATTGCCCTGTCTTACTATTATCTTTCTTTTAGCCCTTTAAGTTTTTCTTCCTTATGTGTTTCATTTCTGCACTCTTCTCCAGGGCATTCATTCTTGCTTTTCCTTTCTGACTGTAACACATCTTTTGCTAATTCCTGTAGATTTTGTCTCTTGGTAACAAACTCTCTCAGTTCCTGTTTGTCTATAAAGACTTTAAGCTCACCTTTATTTCTGAAGGACAGTTTTGCTAGAAATAGATGTCTGAGCTGGCAGTTTTTCTCTTTTGTACCTTAAATATATTGCACCACTGACCTCTTACCTTCATGGTTTCTGATGTGAGTTTGGAACTTAGCCTTATTAAGAGTCCCCCTTAAGTAACACCTTTATTTTCTCTTGCTGCTCTCAAAATTGTCTCTTTATCTTTGGTTTTTAGTATTCTGAATAATAAATGATTTGGAATTATTCTATTCAGATTTTTTCCATTTGTGGTATGTTGCCCATCTTAAATAGTGCTATTCTTGTCTTTCATAAATGTTGGAAAATTTCAATCAGTATTCCATCAAATATTCTTTCTACCCCTATTCCATTCTCTTCTTCTGGGACACCTTAATGCATATGCTTTGGTATTTTGCATTGTCACTCAATTCCCTGGGACCTGATCAATTTTTTGGATTATTTTTTCTGTCTGTTCTATCTTTTCAAGTTCAAATGTTCTATCTTCAAATTCATTTATTCATTCTTTTTAACATTTCAAATCTGCTGTTCCATGACTCTAAAATATTTTTAATCTCATCCATTGTGTCTTTCATTCCTTAAAGCTCTGTTACTTTTTTTCCAGGATTTCAATTTTTTTTTATTCTCACACAGTGTCAGCTTAATAACCTTTATCTATTAATCATATTTTCCTTGATTTCTTTAAATTGATTAAGAAATATTTTATGAACATCTTTATTAGTTGTCTTAACTCTTCTGTCTTATATTGAATCCTGGTTTGTTCCTTTTGCTGGGCCTTATCTTCTTGTTTCTTAATATGGGTTATCTTTGTTGATACCTAGGATCTGATTTGTTTTCAATTTGCTCTGTTGATCAATTTCTCTCTCTTGCCTACTGGTTTTATTTCACAGCACTTCTTTGATTTTTAGTTTAAAATTTTTCTAAGACTTTAAAATTGCCCTGGTCAAGTAGTCAAAACAGGGACAGGTATCTGCTAATGGAGCCTGACCCAATCTACCATGCCTGGAAAAGAATCAGGAAAGACCACCCTGTCTTCCTTCACTTTCACAGGTGGCCAGCAAATGAAGCTCCTAGGCAAGCCTTACTACATAAATGAATCCATAATTTCACTAGCTCTTCTGAACCAGTGAATTATGGTAGTTACATACACCAAAGTGAAACCACACTCAGCCTTCTGCTGTACCCTCACTTTTCTCAGGGAATATCTGTCCTTTCCTCTATCCATTGCCACTCTAGCACAGGATTTTCCAAGGCTGTTCACCTCAGTGGTGGGGCATGGGCAGCATTCCCAGCCAGGGGTATCTACCCAAGTTTTTTTTTTCCCTTTGGCCTTTCCATCTCTCTGTCCCCAGTACCTCTGAGATGATGCATGAAGTCCTTTCCTGGTGTGCAGTTCCCTAAAAAAGCTCCCTCAGATGAATTCTATACCTTCTCCCCTATTTTGCAAAATTTTGTGCCCTGCCTGAGCTATTCTGATGCCATTTTCTAAAGCACTTTCCTTTTTATATG
>JAQZBX010089461.1:0-12628 GCA_029593785.1 Cabassous unicinctus
TGTGCTTCTTGGACATGTAAGTTCATTTCTTTTGTGAGAGTTGGGAAATTTTCAGCTATTATTTCCTCAAATACTCTTTCTGCTCCTTTTCCTTTCTCTTCCCCTTCTGGAACTCCCATGACACGTATGTTGTTGCGTTTTGTGTTGTCATTCAACTCTCTGAGCCCCTGCTCAATTTTTTCCATTCTTTTCTCTCCCTCTTCTTTTCTCTCTTCAATTTTAGCTGCTCTGTCTTCGGTCTCACTTATTCTTTCTTCTATCATTTTGAGTCTGCTGTTGTATGCCTCAAATGTGGCTTTTTTTTTTCTTTTTTAAAAATTTTTATTTATTTATCCCCCACCCATTGTTCACGTTTGCAGTTTGCTCTCTTTGTCCATTCGCTACGTGCTCTCTGTGTCTGCTCATCTTCTCTTTTAGGAGGCACTGGGAACAGAACCTGGGACCTCTCATGTGGGAGAGAGGTGCTCAATTGCTTGAGCCACCTCCGCTTCCTGCTTTGTTGTGACTCTCATTGTGTTTCCTCTTTGTGTCTCCTTGTTGCATCATTTTGTTGCGTCATCTTGTAGCGTCAGCTCACTGTGTCAGCCTGCTGGGCCAGCCCGCTGCACCAGCTTGCTGTCTTGCTCATCTTCTCTGGGAGGTACTGGGGAACCGAACCCGGGACTTCCCATGTAGTAGACGGGAGCCCAATCGCTTGAGCCACATCTGCTTCCTCAAATGTGTTTTTGATCTCACCTGTTGTGTCTTTCATTCCCATGAGCTCTGTTACTTTTCTGTTCAGGATTTCAAATTCTTTGCGTTCACTCAGTGTCTTCTTGATGTCATTTATCTCTTGAACTATATTGTCTTTCAACTCATTAATTTGATTTTGAATATCTGTGCTCATCTCGCTGACTAGTTCTTTCAAATTCTGCATCTCTTCTGGGACTTTGATGTGTTCCTTTTCTTAGGCCATGTCTCCTATTTTCTTAGTATGGCTCGTAATTTTTTTTGTTGGTGTTTAGGCATCTGATTAGGATGCAATTTACTCAGATGCTCAATCTCTTTCTCTTGTAGGGATTTAGTGGCAGGAGGCTGTGAGTTACCACAGCTCTTTGATTTTTGGCTTGACCTGAATTGTTAGGATTGTCCTGCTGGTTGCTCAAAACTGGGCACTGGACCCAGTAATTGGTTGTAGTGTTGCTTCCTAGGGCCTTGGACAGGGAGTCTATAGAGGCCAGAAAAAGCCTCTCCTATTTATTTTTAATTTTCTTGTGTGCACTTCCTTGGTCTGCCAGGAGATGGCGCTTTTTAGCACCTCTCAATTCAATGCCTGGTCAGAGTGTATTTGTTGCAACACAGACCAGATCAATGTGATAGAGCTTCCTGTCTGGAGGCTAAGAGCCTTGTAATTCAAACTTTCTCTGAAACAGTTCTACAGCCTTCTCTGGCAGCCCCCACCCTTTTCCTGCCTAGGAAATATTTCCACTCCCCTCTGAGTCCTCAACAGTCAGTCCCTGTTAGTAGAGGAAGAGATTAGGAAGGTTGTATATCTTTAGCCCCTTGCAGGCTCCAAGGCAAACAATAGCTCAGCCACTCCGGGCCTGGAAGGGCTCTTGGGGCACCCCAGACCAATTTGTGAGTCAAAAGCTGAGTCAGCCTTAGGCTGTGTCCCTCCCTCTCCCCTTTCCTGGGGAGTCCTCAACAATTAGTCCAGGCTAGAAGAGGAGGAGATTTCTCCAGTCCTTAGCTGGCTCCCAGGGCAAACCACCATGTGGTCTCACTTGGCCTGGAAGTGTTCCTGGGGCACAGCAGATCCAATTTGTGGGTCAGAAGCTGAGTCAGCCTTAGGCTGTGTCCCTCTCTCCCCCCTTTCCTGGGGTGGTAGATCCCTTGGAGCCCCCTTTGTCTGTAGTTGCTGGCCCAGAGGCCCAAGAATTCTAAAGAGTCTTTAGTGTGGGGGAAGGTGCCGGCTGCTGCCACTGCTGGTTCCAACTCATGGTTCTGTTGTTGCGATTTCCCTCTTTTGTCCCTCTCCTCTTTGGGTGGTGTGCAGCCTTCACCTGCTGTCCTAAACCCTAGAAGATCTTCTTCGGGGGTGTTTCAGCCTGTCCTTTAGCTATTTTTCTGGAGCAGATTCCCGTGTCTTACTAGTCCTCCATCTTCCCGGAAGTCTTCCAAGATTATACTCTTTTTTTTTTTTTTTTAAAGATTTATTTATTTACTTGATCCATTTTAAACCCCCCCTTCCCCATTTTGCTGTTTTTGTGTCCATTCGCTGGGCAATTCTCTGTGTCTGTTTCATCTCTTCTCATCCTCCTCCTCCAGTCTTCACCAGGATTCTATCCTGAAGACCTCCAACGTAGGAGAGAGGTGTTCTAGCCATCTGCGCCACCTCAGCTCCTGGTTTTCGGAGGTTTCGGAGCATCTTGTCTTGTCTCTCTCCTTTTACGTCATTATCTTGCTGCATGGCTCCCGGGGCCTGGCGGCTCACCGGCACACAGAGCCTGGCAGCCCATGCTCCTTCTATATATATATTTTTATTTTACCGGGAGGTCCCGGAGATCGAACCCAGGTCCCTCCATATGGCAGATGGACGCCCAACCATTTGAGCCACATCCGCCCCCGCAAGAATATACTCTTGATTGTACCAAAAATTTTTAATTTTGGTTCTTAAACCTAGAGTTTCATTTCTTTTTTTTTTTTCTTCCTTTTTTTTTTTAAAAAAATCAATTTTATTGATACATAGTAATAAAGCATACAGTTCATCCAAAGTGTACAATCAGTGTTATTTGGTATAATCACATAGTTATGCATTCATTTATTTCTTTTAATTAGAGCTTGTAATATCAGTATAGCATAGGTAGAATCTACCTGATAAATATGTGGAAATGCACAAAAAATAAAATCTTGAAAGTCTTGCACTTTACCTGTTTAGGAATACCACCAGTCATAGGTTCCTGTCAGCTAGTTTTAATCTTGGAAACAGTATTTTACAAATTCTTTGACAAAAGAGTCCCAATAATATGAAGAAAAATGCAGCTCTTTCGTAGTATTTTGGGAAGACTTTGCTATTGTGAAGCTTTTCTAGTTTCTTATCACTAAAATATAGGTTCCATGTTATCAGTATGCAGAGAGAATCTCTTAACTCTCTTTAATCCCAAACCTGGCTTGAGGATGTAAATGAACCTTGTTACAAAGATAGAATCTCTTCTCTGCCTTTGTTCAGGAGACTTTATTAGCTTGCACCTTAAATTTTTGCCACCCTCAGTAAGAATGACACACACGGCAGGTTTGTAATTGGTTTCACCTCGTCGTTTCTTAAAGCATTTTCCATGGACTTCATGTCCAAATAAAAACCCTGTGTACTTCAGGTGGAGAGACATATATTTGTACTTGAGATATTCCACATTGATCTGTGTTTCGACTTTTCCAAAATGTGGCTTAATAGTACTTGTGAGGGCAGTACTTTGGAAGCCACTTATTCCCAAGCAGTAGTGACATCTTGCTGCACCACAAATGGGCTGATTTATACCCAAATGTTTGTTATGTATAGACTGTTTATGGTGGACTTATGTGGTACTGTCTGACCCAAGTTTTATAGGATACTTTAGTTTTTTTAACATTTAAAATCCAGTGACACATGGAATATATGTGGCCTTGTTCCCTGGGTTAATGTTAAATCCATAAAGCCACTTTTCAGTGATTCTTAAGGTTTATCATCCCAGCGGGGATGCCGAAGTTTCAATAAGAATTAACTACTAAACAGTTATTCTTCTTTTAGGTGAATGGAAGAGAATCAGAAGAAGAAAATCTCAACAAATCTGAAATAAGTCAAGTATTTGAGATTGCACTTAAACGGAACTTGCCTGTGAATTTTGAGGTAAACTTACTTTACAAGTTGGGCTTTGTATTATAAAATCCTGGTGGTGGTCATCTTTGGAATGATTTTTTTCCTAAATAATACAGGAATAATATTCATGTATGTGTGAACCTTCAAGTTGAAGATTCAAAGTGTTATGTTAACCAGGGAGCATCCATGGATCTCTTGGTGGTCTACAGTGGCCTCGTTGAGTCTGTGAACTTCCTAAAATGGTCTAAAGAAATATTGTATTCATTTTTTAAAAAATAATTTATTGAAGTATTCATGCATGAACTTACATAAACTATAAGTGTTCAGTAAACATCATGAACTTACAAAACAAACATGCATAACATCATACAGGCTCTCACACATCACCCTCCCCAAACACCTTGCATTGTTGTGAAACATTTGTTAACAAATCATGAAAGAGCATCGTCAAAGTATTACTACTAACTACACTCCGTATCTTCCTCCCCTATACATTTTTTAAGGATTTATTTATTTATTTACTTTTATCCATCCCCCTCCCCCATTTTTGCTGTTTCTGTGTCCATTCACTGGGCAACTCTCTGTGTCCTTTTCTTGTCCTTCTCATCCTTCTCCTGTCTTCACTGTGATTTGATCCTTGAAATCTCCGATGTGGGAGAGAGGCGTCCTACCGCCTGCGCCACCTCAGTTCCTGGTTTTTCAGTGCGCTTCGTCTTGGCTCTCCCTTGTGTCATTCTCCTGTTACGTCATCATCTTGCGTGGCTCGCGGGGCCTGGCGGTGCACCTGCACGCGGTGCCTGGTGGTCCACGCACCTTCTATATATATATATATATTTTTTTAAATTTTTACCGGGAGATCGCGGGGATCAAACCCAGGTCCCTCCATATGGGAGACAGACGCCCAACCACCTGAGCCACATCCGTCCCCCTGCTATATCTTTTAAGGTTGACCAAATATACCCAAAGTTACAGTCATTTCCCATACAGGATGGTCATATAATCTATCAGGCTTAGTTTATCACCAGCATTCTAAAAATCAGATCTAGGGAGAAAAACTAGGTCTGGGGACACATGCATGTTTCTAATATAGCGAATGTTTAGCCTACCCTGATTATCACAAAATCAGAGCAGTAAGAATATTCGCAGTGTATTCATGTTTACATGTATATTTTTCTGGAAAGAGGGCCCATTGTTTTTATCAGTCTCAAAAGCATCTGTTAACTCCCAAAGTATTACAAACCTCCTTAAGTAGACCCTAAAAATCTCATCAGATTTATTTTTAAAAGGACATACGTTTTGCCATTGTCCATTGCTTGCCTCCCCAATTCATCTGTTTAATAACATCATTTGTTGGTGGAGCTTCTATGGTGTAAAACAATATTTAATGGGTTGTTAGTTCAAAATGGAAAATAAAATACATTTAATACATTTTTCCTGTGAAGACATAATAAATCCAAATAGAGGAGGGAGTTAAGGGAGGATTTTTTAAAACTTTCCCTTCATGGTCTGATACATTGCCAAATTCTTAGCAAATTATTTATTTTGATGTACGTGATTAATTATGCACGGTTGTGTTTTGATTTACAGTGCAGGTTTCTTAATCAGTTCTTCAGTCTTTCAAAGTTATAAAGAGTATTTATTTAGGCTTCAAAAGATCTTTAAACTCTGGTTATGCATTATTACTTCAGGCAAATGTTATTTGAGCTTGGGCATTTGCTTAAAATAGTTAAGTAGTCCATAAATGCCTTTTAGCCTATTCCCTTTTTTTTTTTCCCCCCAAAGATTTGTTTATTTATTTATCCCACCCCACCCCACCCCCATTGTTTTGTGCTCACTGTCTGCTCTCTGTGTGTGTGTTCTTCTGTGTCTGCTTGTCTTCTCTTTGGGCGGTACCAGGAACCAGTCCTGGGACCTTCTGGAGTGGAGAGAGGCTGCTCAATCTCTTGCGCCACCTCCTCCCTGGTCTGCTGCCTCTCTTATTGTCTCTCTTCTGTGTTTCTTTTTGTTGCGTTATCTTGCTGCACCAGCTCTCCACTTGGGCCAGCTCGCCACACGGGCCAGCTTGCTTTTCACCAGGAGGCCCCGGGAATTGAACCCTGAACCTCCTATATGGTAGACGGGAGCCCAATCACTTGAGTCACCTCCACTTCCCCTATTTCTTTTGGAAAAAAACCTATCTAGTGTCTATTATTCTATAAAATCTTTAATTTTTTAAGCAGTTTTGCAGTTATAGGTCACCCCTGTAAATTTCATGTCTGACCCCAAATTTCATGCCTGACTTTCATACATTGTATACTTTCCCATATTATGTGCTAGCACCCTCATTTGCCTCAGCATCCAAATCCATCAACTGAGTAATGATGATGTCTGACCTATCTCATGGTGTTGCTTACCTGTCTGCCATGGGGCAAAGATGGGGGTGGAGGGTTGTACTTGGATCACAGGGCCAGCCTGTATGCAAAGATTTTCCTTGGGCCTTTCCATTTCCTCCCTACCATTCCTACCCCACTCTGGCAAACAAGACCAAGTTTATATTCTTAGTCCTCCTGGAGTGCATGGCTGGTTCTGTGAACCTCCAGATGGATCTTCTGACATGGCCTTACATCTCTTCCAACCTGGCTACCCCCTGTTCCTCTGTTGAAGAGATGGTGTTAGGGAGAGATGAGATAAGGCCGTACAGAATGACAGCAAGGGCTAGTTGTTAGGTGGGAGCTTTACCATAAGAAGTCATGTGGATTGCCTGGGCTTCTGTTACAGGAAAGGAAAGAAATGTTCCTTCTCTCCCCCGCTGAGGGATTGGCATGACAGGAGACTGGAGGTTTAATGATTGGAGAGAAGGGTGGCAAGGTTGTCGCAGGGGGAGCTGCCTGGCTCCCAGGTCACTTCAGAGTCATGGAGATGACTGCTGGGGCCAGGGTCCTGGATTCCTGTGAAACTTGTCACTCATTCGCACTGGTTGTCGCCCTGCAAGTTTAGTGAAGGGTTGCCTTTTTATATTTTTGCTCTGTGGGATTTGGGAGCCAGGTTTTGGGGGTGTTCTAAGAAAGCATTTTAAAATCAGTCTGCAAGTGCCTGTGTAAGCTGGGCCCTTCCAAACTCTCCTTGACTTAGGTAGGGTGGTCAAGGCCACCCTGCCAAGGTGCCCCTCGTTCTCAGGAGCACTACACAGCTATTTGTTTGAAGGACTTATTTTTCCTATTCAACTTTTTATTTTGAAAAATTTAAACCTTCAGAAAAGTTGGATGAGTAGTACAGTGAGTACCCATTTATCGACCAATGGTTAACATTTCCTTTTTCTTTCTTGTAAATGTACATATTATTTTATTTGCTGTTTCTGTACTTCTGCATTTGAGAGTAAGAGGTGCACATTATGCCCTTTGATTCCAGTACTTCAGCTATGCATCTCTTAAGAACAAGGACATTCTCTTAGATAGCCACAATCTAATTGTCAAATACTGGAAATTTAACATTGCTACAATACTGTTATATAATATACGTCCTATATTCACATTTTGCCGATTATCCCAATGATAGATATCCTTTCTAGAAAAATTTCCCTGTTCTCTTGTCATACAGGATCACACAATGCATTTAGTTGACACGTTTCTTTAGTTTCCTTTAATCTGTGACAGCTCCTCAGCCGTTCTTTGCCTTTCATGACACTGACATTTTTAAAGGTCAGTTATTTTGTAGAATGGCCCTCATTTAGGGTTTGTGTGATTGTTTTCTCATGATGAGATTCAGGAATATGTTTTTTTGGCTGGAACACCATGGAAATGATGCTGGTCCTTCTCAGAGCATCACATGAAATCACTCTGTCCTGGTGTCGGTGATGTTAATGCTGTCCGTTGGTTTCTGTGTCCTACACCAGATGTCCTTCACTCTCAAAAACCCTTCTTTCCCTTTGCTTTTATGCCCCCACAGGTTAATTTACATATGATAAAAACCACTCTTTTTTAAGTGTACAGTTTACAATATGTTTGATAAAATTATTTAGTTGTATGATGATCACCACAATCAAGATATAAATTATCTTTCATCCCAGAAGCCTCTCCCTTCCCCACCCTGTGTCCTTTGAATTCATTCCTTTCCTTACATTGCCAGTCCTGGGCAACCACTGATCTAATTGCTGCCCCTATAGTTTTACCTTTTACGGAATATTACATAAATGGCATCATAGAGTATATTGTCTTTGTCTGGCTTTAACTTTGTGTAAAGGAAACTTTGAGTCATCCATGTTGTTTCATGTATCAGTAGTTCATTTTTTATTGCTGAGTAATACTCCATTGTAAGGACATACTAAAACTAGTTTATTCATTTTCCATTTGAAGATGATTTGGGTTGTTTCCATTTCCAGTTTTTGCTGATTATGAGTAAAGCTGCCATAAACATCCTACTTAGGTGTACATATGTTTTGATTTCTCTTGGGTAAATACTTCGGAGTGGGTTTGCTGGGTTGTGTGATAAAACTCTAACTTTAGAAGAGACTTCCAAATTATTTTCTAGACTAGATGTGTCATTTTACTTTCCTGTCAACAATGTGTTCTTGTTTGCTGTCCATCCTCTCCAATACTTTTTGTTGTTATTAATTTTAGTCTTTCTCCTAGGTGTGTAGTAGTCTTATGTTTTGTTTTTTTAAAAACAATTTATTGCAGTATATCTTTGATACATGAACATACATAAACTATAAATGTTCAGTAAACATCATGAACTTACAAAACAAACATGTGTAACATCATACAGGGCTCCCACACATCACCCTTATGTGGTTTTAATTTGCGTTTCCATGAAGACTAGTGATGAACATATTTTCATGTACTTATTTGGCATCCGTATATCTTTTTTGGTGAAATGTCTGTTCATATTTTTTGCTACTTTTTTAATTGAGTTCTCTCTTTTTATTAGAGAAGTTGTGGATATACATTAAAATTGTTCAGAAAATACAGAGTTCCCATGTAATTCTCCCCCGCCCCCCAAAAAACTGTTTTACCTATTATTAAGATTTGGAATTTGCGTAGTGTCTTTGCTACAAATGATGAAACAGCATTATTATATAATTATACTATTAATTATAGTCCATAGTTTATATTAGAGTTCACTGTGTTGTACAAATTTTTATTTTAGCAACATATTTAACTAAAATTTCTTCTAACTACATTCAAATATATAATTTATTGATGTTAATTACATTTCACATTGCTGTGCTACCATCACCACCACCCATTACCAAAACTTTTCCATCACCCTAAACAGAAGTTCTGTACCAATTAAGTACTAACTCCTCATTCTCTACTCTGACCCCCAGTCCCTAGTAACCTGTATCCTAGTTTTTGAATCTATGAATTTGCTTATTCTAATTATTTCATAACAGTGAAATCATACATTATTTGTCCTTTTCTGTCTGGGTTATTTCACTAAGATGTCTTTAAGGTTTATCTATGTTGGTACATATGTCAGAACTTCATTCCTTTTTATGGTTGAAGAATCTACTGTATTAGATATACCACATTTTGTTTCTCTATCTGTTGATGGGTTGTTTCCATCTTTTGGAATTGTGAATAATGCCTCTATGAACATCAGTGTGCAAATATCTGTTTGAGTCCCTGCTTTCAGTTCTTTTGGGTAGAAGGAAGATTGTCAGGTCATATGGTAATTTGGTACTTTCTGAGGAACTGCCACATTGTTTTCCAAAGCATCTACACCATTTTACATTAACCCCAATAGCAAATGAGTGTTCCTATTTTCCACATCCTCTCCAATATTTCTTTTCTTTTTCTTTTTTTTTAATAGTAGCCATTCTAGTGGGTGTGAAATGGAATCTCATTGTGGTTTTGATTTGCATTTCTTTAATGGCTAGTGATTTGAGCATCTTTTGATGTCCTTTGATGTGCAGAAACTTCAAATATCAATATGGTCGCATTTATCTATTTTTTCTTTTGTTGCTTGTGCTTTGGGTGTAAAGTCTGGAAAAACATTGCCCAGCCCAAGGTCCTGAAGATGCTTCCCTTTGTTTTCTTCTAGGAGTTTTATAGTTTTTGGCTCATATATTTAGGTTTTTGATCCATTTTGAGTGTATTTGGTGTGAGGTAAGGGTCTACCTTCATTCTTTTACATATGGCTATCCAGTCTTTCCAGCACCATCTCTTGAAGAGACTTTTCTTTCCCTGTTGCTTGGGCTTGGCACTTTTTTTAGAAATGAATTGGTCATAGTTGAGAGAGTTGATTTCTGAACACTTAGTTTGATTCCGTTGGTCTATATGTCTGTCCTTGTCCTTACTTTCTGATGAGAAGGTGCTTGTTGCTGCTGGGAAGTTATTGCTTCTAGGCTTTTTTTGGTAGGTAGACCTAAGTGATATACATATTTTAATATCTGTATTAAATCACAAATTTATTCCTCTAATTTCAGACCATCATCACAGGGTTCTTCGTTTTCATTCCCTATTTCATATTTGTTTCTCCTTTTCCCCACAGTGAGAATCTGGTTCCCCAAAACATCAATATATTTACCAATACCATCAACAACAAATCTGCTAAGTAAAGTTCAAGATATCTTTGAATTATTTTTATCATTACATTGTATCTCACTGAAGGAATATAGCAACACTTTTGTTCCAAGATTACCTACATCATTTTTTCCGCTTGCTAATAGTCTTTATTGACGTTTGCTTTATATAAAGTAAATATCTACTAAGTGCATAGCTCCTTAAATTTTAATATATGTGTATATCCATGTATCCACCACCCAGATCAAGATACATTTCCATAAACCCTGTACAAGTTCTCTTAGCCTCATTTCCAGTTATTACCCAGCCAGAGAAACTACTTTGTGAATTCTGCCACTGTAGATTAGTTTTTGCTTTTCCTTAGACTTCCTATAAGTGGAATTATTTAGCATGTATTTTCCTTTTCTAGTTTCTCATTTTCAACATAAGATTTTTTTTTTTTTTTGAGGTACCGGGGGCCAAGGAATGAACCCATATGTGGGAAGCCGATGCTCAACCACTGAGCTGCATTGGCTCCCCTGAGTTGGTTTTTTTCATTTGTTAGCTTGTTGTTGTTGTTTAGGAGGCACCGGGGACTGAACCTGGGACCTCTCGTGGGAAGCAGGTGCTCCACCACTTGAGCCATATCCACTCCCCAACATAAGATTTTTGAGTTTCATCCATGTTGTGTATCATAGTTTATTGCTGAGTAGTAGTCCATTGCATGAATATAACACAATGTATTTATCCATTGTCTTATTGATGGACTTTGGAGGTGTTTCTACATTGGGGTCTATTATGAATAAAGATGCTGTGAAATTGTTGTATAAGTCTTTCTGTGTACATGTACTCCCAGAATACCTAAGTGTTAGGATAGGTGCTTAATTGTAATAAAAATTGCCAAACAACTTCCAAAGTGATTGTACCAGCTTACACTCCCACCAGTAACATATGAGAGTTCTAGTTACTCCACATCTTTGCCAATAGTTGGTATTATTGGTATTTTTAATTTTGCCCATGTATGTGTGTATAGTAGTAGTATTTCTTTGTGGTTTTAATTTGCATTTCCTTCATGTCTAAAGATGAGCATTTTTTTGTAAGCTTATTACTCATTCAGAGATCCTATTTTGTGAAGTATCTGTTCAAGTATTTTGCCCATTTTTTAAAATGGAGTATTCTATCCTTTTATTTCTGATTTGTAGGAGTTCTTTACATATTCTGGATACAATCCTTAGGTACATGTATTGCCCATTCTGTGACTTGACTTTCAACTTTTTTTTTTTTTTAAAACAAATCAATTTTATTGCTACATGTTAATAAAGCATACAGTTCATCCAGAGTGTACAATCAGTGGTATCTGGTATAATCACAGTTGTGCATTCATCACTTCAATCATTATTAGAGCATTTTCATTATTTCAGTAATAATAATAATAATGAACCACAAAAAACAAACAAAATTCTTTACCTCTTAATCTCTCTATGCTTCGCCTGCTGTACATAGCTGCTATTTCTAGCTATTCTTGCACAGTTATATATTTATTAAGCAGTTTTACAGAAATATTTTCACATACCATACAATCTATCCAAAGTGTATAATCATTGGCTTTTAGTAGAATCACAATGTTGTACTTTTATCACCACAAAAAATTTTAGAACAATTTAATTACTCTGAAAAGAAAAGCTCCATACCATTTAGCAGTCCTTTCACAGCCCTACATAACCACTAATCTAATTTCATCTTTATAAATTGATTTATATTTTATATAAATGGAATCATGCAATATGTAGTAATTTGTGTGTGGTTTCTTTCACTTAGCATAATGGATTTTTTTGTTTAATATTAACATCTTATAGTATTAACATACATTTGTTCAGCTTCAAGAAAAAGGTTTTATGTATGCAATTTTATCCATATTCATATTTTATGTGTGGTTTTACTATGCTATGCAGTTACATTTTACATTTTTTAGCTTTCTTTCTAGTAATATACATGACCTTAGACTTTGCCTTTAAACCACTTTCATACCCACATAATAGTACTGCTAGTTAAAAGCACTATGTTGGGCTTTCACCTTTCCTATTCATTTCCAAAGATTAATGCACATCCTTTTTACCAGTTGTACACAAGTTAACCCTCAGCTTTCCATTCTCTAACCTCATTCTATTTTCTGGTGACCCAATTCAAGTTATTAACTCCATGAGATTACACAATATATTTAGTTCATAGTAGCACAATCCTGCAGTGTCTGTCCTTTTATGTCTGGCTTGCTTCACTCAACATAATGCCTTCCAGGTTCATCTATGTTGTCATA